>ML432113.1:0-13705 GCA_005239525.1 Nicotiana knightiana | reverse complement strand
GGTTGACCAGTAGCTATGTAGTTGTACTAGTACTGAATTGACTAGATATACTCTCCCTGCATAGGATAGATGTCTTGTACCCCAAATTTTAGTTCTAGCTGTTATCTTGTCCATGAGTACCTCATAATTCATTTTGGGTATTTTCTTAGATAATATAAGCACTCCAAGATACCTGAATGGTAAGATCCCTTTCTAGTATCCTGTCATTTCTATCAAATCCTTCTGACTTTGGACTGGCATATTAACACTGAATATGTTTGACTTGCTGGCATTTGTACTTAGGCATGAGGTATCAGAGAATATTTTCGGTCCCCTCAATAATAGAAGAATTGTTTGGAAATTCCCCTTACTAAAAAACAGTACATCATTTGCAAAACACAAATGGTTCAATTTCAGACTCTTACACTTAGTGTGATACTTAAATCCTTCTTGTTGTGCTACTACATTCATTATTCTCGTGAAATATTCCATGCATATGACAAATAGCAATGGGGATATTGGGTCCCCTTTCCTAAGTCCTCATTCTCAATTTATGTTCCCATACAGTCCTTCATTGATTGCTATTATATACTGCATTGTAGTTATGCACTTCATAGTCTATTTAATAAATTTTTGTGGGAATTCCAACGCCTGCATAATCTCTGCTACAAACTCCCATTATACAGTGTCATAGGCTTTCCTTAAATCTATTTTGAGCAGGCAGCTACTAGTAGTCTATTTTCTGTTATAGAGTCTTACCAAATATTGGAAAATTAAGATATTTTGGACAATTGTTCTACCAGCCACAAAAGCGCTTTGGTTTAGAGATATGATTGCTGGTAGGATTTTCTTTAACCTATTTTTTAATATCTTTGACACCACCTTATAAATAGTATTACAAAAAGCTATGGGTCTGTAATCCGTAACCGTGTCTGCAATATCTGATTTTGGAATTAGTGTCAGCACTATGCTATTCCATGATTTCAAGATCTTTCCGGAATTGGAGAATTCCATTACTCCTACTTTAAGATCTTCCTTAATTATCTCCCAACAATCTTTAAAAACTGGCTACCATAACCATCTGGCCCAGGTGCTTTATCCCCTGCTATTTCCCAAAGAGTTTGTTTCATTTTTGTCCTTGTAAATTCTTCAACCAACATCCCTCTTTGTTCAGTTGAGACTACATGACCTTGTTTAACAGTAGCACCTCATATCATCATTATTTTTTTAGTCTTATTACCAAGCAAAGAAGTTTAATACTCCACAAAATCTTCCGCAATACCTTCCATATCATTTTTGGTGTTCCCTGCTTTATCCTTTATAGTGAATATTTTGTTAGCATTTCTCCTAGATTTCAGCATACTATGAAGGAATATGGTATTCATATCCCCTAAATTCAATCAATGGACTTTGCATTTATGCTTGAGGTACTGGTTTCTTACCAAGTTCCAGTGTATAAATTGCTTAGCTAGTTGTATCTCTTTATTTATCAGCCTTATGTTTAAGGGATCTTCCTACAGCTCACTTTCACACTCCTCCAGTTCTTTCTTTGCATGTTCATCTTTGCCTTATATATCTCCAAATTGATCTTGTTCATTCCTTGTAATGTAGCTTTAAGTCTATTCAGCTTTCCTACCAATCAGTACTGCATTGTGCCTGCAACTCTCCTCTTCCAATTATTTTCCACTTGTTGATGGAAATCTGTAGCTTGACTCCACATATTGAAGTATCTAAATATGTGCTGGCATTTTTGAGGGCCCTTATCCGAGTTAATCATAGCCGGGCAGTGATTCATAAGGCCTTTATTGCCAAAATGTACCTCTGATCCTAGTAATTTGGTCACCCAATCTCCATTTACTAGTACCCTGTTAATTCTACTATACACACGACTAGTATCTCTATGTTTGTTGTTCCAAGTAAAGAAAGAAACACATGATCTGATAACCTGTAGTGAACATCTACCTACACACTCCTTGAAATCTCTTATTTCTGAAACTGTGATTGGGCTTCCTATCCTTTCATCTCAATGCAGTACACAATTGAAATTCCCCATAATTGCCCTTGTCTCATTGGTGACACCGTGGATAATTCAGTTCTTGCCATAATGTTCTTATTAGAGCTTGGTCACTGAACCCATACACTACTGTTAGCTTAAACTTGTGTTGAGTTCCCATGTGTTCCACCTCACAATGCATCATTTGAGCTGATACACCAGTGATATTCACATTAATAATGTTTGGTTTTCATAGCACCCAGATTCTCCCACCCGGATGATGTGCTAAATTGTGACTACAAGACCATCCATTACAAAAATTAAGAGAAACCATAGATGCTTTTTGTCTTTTAATCTTTGTCTCCAGGAGTCCAAACAATCCTACTTTAGCATTGTGCAGATAAAGATTCATCTCTCTCTGCTTATCCTGCCTGTTTAGACCCCTCACATTCCAAAATCTCAATTTATCCATTTGGGGGAGGGATTGTAACTCCCCTCCCTGCACCTGGACCCATCCCTGTTTTCCTTTGTATTCCCCTTTGATGACTAGTTACAGTCATTAAGCTGTCCTTTCTCTGGTGGACACCTTCTCCATGTGTAGGACCTTTAGACTTGTTGATCCTTTTTGCTGATAATTGCTTGTCTTCATTTGCAATCTCCCCTGCATTATGCTCTTCTAATTGATCTTCCAAGGTGGAAAACGAGTTACTCAGTGGTGTGATAACATGTTTCTGTACAACTTGTCTTTTATTTAACATATCATTTTGTTCTGCTTTCTCCCCTTCTGGTACTTGTTTTTCTATCTACTTTTTCTCCTTCACTGGCTTCCATTCTTTCTTTGCTTGTTCGACTTGTGGCTTTTGTTGTAATCTCCTAGACTATTGTTCTGTGTGGCCAAATATCTTACAATGTTCACACCTTGTAGGTTTCCATTCATATTCTATTTCTTGTTCAATTATTTTCCCCATTCCATTTTCAAACAAAACTGAGTCTGGATACATTTTGTTCAGTGGTAGCTCTACCATTACCCTTGCATACATGAGCTTCTCTTTCATCGTTATTGCGCTATCTGCCTTCACAGTCCACCAGCCCAACTATTTTTGTTAGAGCTGCTTTCCCCTAGTATTTCAGGTCCCACTAATATGATCCATATAGGCACCTGCTCCACCATTACATTATTTATCTCCATTCCATGTTTCCATGGCTTTACCACTACTGGTTTCCTATCAAATATCTGCACTCCCCCTTCAATTGCCTTTATACGCCCTTCAGTGTTATGAAATCTGACCACAAACACGTTTTTAGTTATTTGTGCTACCTTGTCCACCCCTAATGCATACCATATGCGCTTGAAATATCCCTCCACGACTGTCAGAGGAGGATTCGACCCCAGTACAAAGCACACAACCGCAATTTGTCAGTATTCTATCTCTTCTTTTACATCTTGCAAAGTAATTTTGACATTTGCAGTTGGATTAGTTTCACCTTCTAGATCAATTCCCTCAAATATTGGTGCACTTCCTACTTCCTTTCTCCATAATTTCAAATTTTTAGCTAGGTTTGAGATTTACCTATGGATTTCTCCTCTATTTAGCCTATTCCGCCCACGACTACTTCCTTGTACACTGTACTTGATTACTCGTGCCCGTTTTTGTAGTTAATTGCGTAATTGTCGTCGGTGTCGCCATTGGTGTTACCATTGATGGGTCTGCCATAGGTTATTGCTTCAATTCCAGTTGGATTACTCCTAGTCATTCCTCTCTTACTCTCGTGCCAAAATTCCTCTCTTGATTCTCAGTTCCTGCTTTCCCTCTCCCTTCCGTCCGTTGCGTCTTCCCATCCAGCCTTAGCTAAGAGAAGCTCTCATCCTAGAGAGAGAAAGTTTAATTTCTCGTCATCTTAAAGGGTTTGTATTTGGCTAATCAATTTAAAAATCACTTCTGAGCAGGAATTAGTGTTTGCCCGAGTTTTGAAAAATTGCTCTTAAGTACTTTTCCAAAAATTGTGTTTGGGGACAAACTACTTTTTTTGCTTCTTCAAAATTATTTCTGCTTCTACTCAAAATCACTTTTTTATTTATTTTCAAAGCATGGCCAAACACTTCAACTTTAATAAAAAAAAAATATATTTTAAAAAAAAAGAAGTTATTTTGGCCGCAGACAAACTTGGTCAAACATATTAGTATTAATTTGGTATATATCATAACTGATGCCATTTACTGATTTTCAAGATAGATAAAAAGGGCCGAGGGAGTATTTTACTGTTGATGTATGGCAATAGGCTACTCGTTCACAACTTTTATTGAAGAATATGACGGAAAACTGATAATGGGAAAATACAATTAGTTTTTTGCAAGCATATCTCATAGTAAAACGGGCAGACCATACTATTGTTGTTTAATCATGGGTATTGGCAGAGCCACATGCTATAGGGTGACAAACCTTCGCCAAAAAATTATACAGTTTAATTAAGTTCAAAAATTTATTTATATAAATAAATGTTACATGTTGATTTTTCTTATTTTTTTGTGTATTTTCTTTTATATACTTAACACCCTTATTCCTGGCTCTTCCACTATCACGGGGAGAACTAATTGCTATTACACAATGCCACTTTCTGAGCAAGGATGCCCCATATTTCCCCTCGAACTCATCGAAATTACTCCATGATCTCATCCCATATATATAAGGATTGATAATGTAAAAGAAAAAAGTAATTTTAAGTAAAGTAATAAGTTTTTAAACTAAAAGGGAAGTTTAGATCCGGGTAATTTTACTTCACTTTCAGTAGCAAAGTTATTTTCCAATCATTTGATGTGTACACTTGTTCCTTCCATGTCTTTAAATTCGTTAACTAAACAATAGACCTAAACATTAAAAGACTGCAAAATAAATAGGAACAGAGAACGAAAACTGCAAATTAATGTGGGAATTCTATAGTAAAAGAGGTGGAAAAAAAATCTACAATAAATCTCTCTTTAGATTGTGAAGTTTCAGATGCAAACTAAATATGCAAATGTGAGAATTCACTTAAAACAATCAAGACGTAAATGGAAATTCAGATTATACCACCACTTTACACCTTACATATTGAAGCTAATTTCCAGAAAAAAGCCTTCTCTTGTACATCCTATACAAATCAATTCATTCTGATTATCTAAGTCTAAATCATTTACAATATTTAATTAATAATATCTATTATTTTGTTCTTCCGATATCTATTAATGTTGGTCTGTCATCGTTGTTTTTGTCTTTCCAAGCATTCTATCCTCGCAATCAATTCAAGAAATGAAGGTTGCTACTGGAAAACGTGATTACTTCGAAGTTTTCATGCTTCCTCCCAAAGAAGTCTCAGGATTCAGCTGTAACTTGTGCATCTCCAGGAGATTTTGTAGGTGCCCAAATTTGTGATTGGTCAGCCAAAGGTAGTGGAAGACCTGAGATGAAGAGGAATAATAGAGGGTCAGAACTAGAGTGGGATATTATTCCAAACACTCAATGAATATAAGAAGCAAACAATTCATTGTTGCTTAATTACCTTCCGAATACTTTTGATCGTATTTTAAAGGATTAATACGATAAACATGCAGTGGGTTGAAGCTTGCAACAAGAGACTTGAAAGCTCAAGGCTACCCACTTCCAATCAGGTATAGTCAGATGCTGGAGTAGGCCATCTAGCCTCTGGTGCTCATACTTAACCTGCTGGCAATTTAGAAACCTCGCAATATAATGAACTATGTCTTTCTTCATCCGCCGCCACCAATAATGTTGTCCCAGGTCGCGATACATCTTCGTAGCCCCTGGATGAATAGAATACCATGAACTCTGTGCCTCCTCTAGAATCCTCTCTCTCAAGACATCGACATTAGGAACACATAGACAACCCTGGAGTCGTAGAACACCATCCTCACCGATAGTAACCTCCCTGGCACCACCCTTTAGTATTGTCTCTCTGAGAACCAACAAGTGCGGATCATCAAACTGTCGATCCTTCATCTACTCCGATAGTGAAGACTGGGCAACGCCACATGCAATAACTCTGTTAGGCTCTGAAATATCCAACCTCAAAATTCTGTTAGCCAAGGACAAAATGTCCAAAGCTAGTGGCGTTTCCTCTACTGAAATAAATGACAAGTTACCCATACTTTCCGCCTTCCTGCTCAAGGAATCCTCACATTCGCCTTGCCCAGATAATAAAGAATGGTAATATCATAATCCTTCAGTAACTCAAGCCACTTGCGCTACCTCAAATTTAGATCCCTCTGCTTGAACAAATGCTGCAAGCTACGATGATCCGTGTAAACCTCACAGGACAATCCATAAAGATAATGCCTCTAGATCTTAAGAGCATGAATGATAACGGCCAACTCCAAATCTTGTACAGGATAATTCTTCTCATGAGGCTTCACCTGAAGTGAAGCAAACGCAATAAATCGCCCCTCTTGCATCAATACACAACCCAAACCAACGCATGAAGCGTTGCAATACACATTACACATCCCCGAACCGGAAGGCAACACTAGAACTGGTGCTGTAGTCAAGGCTCTCTACAATTTTTTAATTAAAAATATTATTATTATTATTATTATTATTTTCTCAACCGTGCGAAGCGCTGACGGGATCTACTTGTGCCATTATATATTTTGCAGCCTTTTAATGCTTAGGGCTATTGTTTAGTTAAGGAATTTAAAGACATGGAAGGAACAAGTGTACACATCAAATGATTGAAAGATAACTTTGCTACTGATATTGAAGTAAAATTACACGGATCTAAACTTCCCTTTTAGTTTAAAAACTTACAACTTTACTAAAAATTACTTTTTTCTTTTACATTATCAATCCTAATATATATGGGATGAGATCATGGAGGAATTTCGATGAGTTCGACGGGAAATCTGGGGCGTCCTTGCTCAGAAAGTGGCACTGTGTACTAGCAATTAGTTCTCCCCGTGATAGTGGCAGAGGCAGGAATAATGTGTTAAAATATAAAAAAGTAAATACACGAAAAAATAAGGAAAATCAACTTGTAACATTTATTTATATAAATAAATTTTTGAACTTAATTAAACTGTATAATTTTTTGGTGAAGGTTTGTCACCCTATAGCATACGGTGGCTCTTCCAATACACATGATTACACATCAATAGTATGGTCTGCCCCTGTGAGATATGCTTGCAAAAATCTAATTGTATTTTCCCATTTTCAGTTTTCCGTCATATTCTTCAATAAAAGTTGAGAACGAGTAGCCTATTGCCATACATCGACAATAAAATACTCCCTCGGCCCTTTTTATCTATTTTGAAAATCATTAAATGGCATCAGTTATGAGATATACAAAATTAATACTAGTATATTTGACCAAGTTTGTCTCAGGCCAAAAGCTTTTTTAAAAATATATATATATATATATTGTTAAAGTTGAAGTGTTTGGCCATGCTTTGACGATGACAAGAAAAAGTATTTTTGAGTAGAAGCAGAAATAATTTTGAAGAAGCAAAAAAAGTAATTTTTCCCCATAAACAATTTTTAGAAAAGTACTTAAGAGAAATTTTTCAAAACTCGGGCAAACACTAATTCCTGCTCAGAAGTGCTTTTCAAATTGATTAGCCAAACACAACTCTTTAAGATGACGAGAAATTAAACTTTCTCTCTCTAGAGTGAGAGCTTCTCTCAGCTAAGGCTGGATGGCGAAGAAGCAACGGACCGGAAGGAGAGGGCAAGCAGGATCTCAGAATCAACAGAGGAATTTTGGCACGAGAGCAATCCCACAAACTGAAGACGCAAAAAAAACTAGGAGTGTAAATGTGTTACAAGGAGTAATTCCACTGGAATTGAAGCAATAACCTATGGTAGAACCATCAATGGTAACACCAATGGCGACACCGACGGCAATTACGCAATTAACTACAAAAACAGGCACGAGTAATCAAGTACAGTCTACAGGGAAGCAGTCGTGGGTGGAATAGGCTGAAATAGAGGAGAAATCCATAGGTAAATCTCAAACCCTAGATACAAATGTGAAATTATGGAGTAAGGTCGTAGGAAGTGCACCAATATCCGAGGGATTTGATCTAGAAGGTGAAACTAATCCAACTGCAAATGTCAAAATTACTTTGGAAGATGTAAAAGAAGAGATAGAATACTGGCAAACTGCGGTTATGTGCTTTGTACTGGGGTCGAATCCTCCTCTGACAGTCGTGGAGGGGTATTTCAAGAGCATATGGTATGCATTGGGGGTGGACAAGGTAGCACACATAAAAAAAGAGCGTCTACGGTCAGATTTCATAACGCTGAAGGGCGTACAAAGGAAATTGAAGGGGGATTGCAGATATTTGATAGGAAACCAGCAGTGGTAAAGCCATAGAAACATGGAATGGACAATGTAATGGTGGAGCAGGTGCCTATATGGATCAGATTAGTAGGTTTGGACCTAAAATACTGGGGGAAAGAAGCTCTAACAAAAATAGTTGGGCTGGTGGGGAAACCTGTGAAGGCAGATACTGCAACAACAATGAAAGAGAAGCTCATGTATGCAAGGGTAATGGTAGAGCTACCAGTGAACAAAACGTATCCAGCCTCAGTTTTGTTTGAAAATGAAATGGGGAAAATAATTGAACAAAAAGTAGAATATGAGTGGAAACCTACAATGTGTGAACACTGTAAGATATTTGGCCACACAGAACAACATTGTAGGAGATTACAACAAAAGCCACAAATGAAACAAGCAAAGAAAGAATGGAAGCCAGTGAAGGAGAAAGAGCAAATAGCAAAGCAAGTACCAGAAGGGGAGAAGGCAGAACAAAATGATATGTTAAACCAAAGAAAAGTTGTACAGAAGCATGTTATCACACCACTGAGTAACTTGTTTTCCACCTTGGAAGATCAATTAGGAGAGCATAATGCAGAGGATTGGAAATGAAGACAAGCAATTATCAATAGAATGGACCAACAAGTCTAAAGGTCCTACACATGGAGAAGGTGTCCACCAGAGAAAGGAAAGCTTAATGACTGTAACTAGTCATCAAAGGGGAATACAAAGGAAAACAGGGATGGGTCCAGGTACAGGGATGGGAGTTACAATCCCTCCCCCAAATGGATAAATTGGGATTTTGGAATGTGAGGGGTCTAAACAGGCAGGATAAGCAGAGATAGATGAATCTTTATCTGCACAATGCTAAAGTAGTCCTGTTTGAACTCCTGGGAACAAAGATTAAGAGACAAAAAATATCTATGGCTTCTCTAATCTTTGTAATGGATGGTCTTTTAGTCATAATTTAGCATATCAACCGGGTAAGAGAATTTGGGTGCTATGGAAACCAAACATTTTTATTGTGAATATCACTGGTGTATCAGCTCAAATTATGCATTGTGAGGTGGAACACAGGGGGACTCAACACAAGTTTAAGCTAACTGTAGTGTATGGGTTCAATGACCAAGCTCTAAGAAGAACATTATGGCAAGAACTGCAACAAATCCATGGTGTCACCAATGAGCCATGGGCAGTTATGGGGGATTTAAATTGTGTACTGCATTGAGAAGAAAGGACAGGAAGCCCAATCACAGTTTCAGAAATAAGGGATTTCAAGGAGTGTGTAGGTAGATGTTCACTACAGGTTCTCAAATCACCTGGTTCTTTCTTTGCTTGGTACAACAAACATGGAGATACTAGCCATGTGTATAGAAGAATTGACAGGTTACTAGTAAATGGAGATTGGGTGACCAAATTACCAGGATTAGAGGTACATTTTGCTAATGAAGGCCTTATAAATCACTGCCCGGCTATGATTAACTAGGATAAGGGCCCTCAAAAATGCCAGCACAGATTTAGATACTTCAATATATGGAGTAAAGCTACAGATTTCTATCAACAAGTGGAATTTAACTTGAAGAGGAGAATTACAGGCACAATTAAGTACCGATTGGTAGGAAAGCTGAATAGACTTAAAGTTACATTACAAGAAATCAACAAAGATCAATTTGGAGATGTAGAAGGCAAATCTCAACAGGCAAAGAAAGAACTGGAGGAGTGTCAAAGTGAGCTGCAGAAAGATCCCTTAAACATAAGGCTGATAAATAAAGAGATGCAACTAGCTAAGCAATTTCTACACTTGAACTTGGCAAGGAACTAGTTCCATAAGCAGAAATGCAAAGTCCATTGGTTGAATTTAGGGGATATGAATACCAAATTCTATCATAGTATGCTGAAATCTAGGAGAAATGCTAATAGAATATTCACTGTAAAGGATAATGCAGGGAACACCAGAAATGATATGGAAGGTATTGCTGAAGCTTTTGTGGAGTATTACACTTCTTTGCTTAGTACTAAGACTAAAAACAGAATGAGGGTATGCAATGCTACTGTAAAAAAAGGTCCTGTAGTCTCAACTGAACAAAGAGGGATGCTGGTTGAAGAATTTACAAGGACAAAAATGAAACAAGCCCTTTGGGAAATAGCAGGGGATAAAGCACCTGGACCAGATGGCTATGGTAGCCAGTTTTTAAATATTGTTGGGAGATAATTAAGGAAGATCTTGAAGTAGGAGTAATGGAATTATTCAAGTCAGGGAAGATCTTAAAAACATAGAATAGCACAGTGCCGACACTAATTCCAAAATCAGATCATGTAGACATTGTTACGGATTACAAACCCATGGCTTGTTGTAATACCATTTATAAGGTGGTGTCAAAGATTTTAAAAAATAGGTTGATGCAAATCCTACCAGCGATCATATCTCCAAACCAAAGTGCTTTTGTGGCTGGTAGAACAATTGTCCAAAATATCTGAATTTGCCAAGATTTGGTAAGACTCTATAATAGAAAATAGACTACTAGTAGCTGCCTGATCAAAATAGATTTAAGGAAAGCCTATGACACAGTAGAATGAGAGTTTGTAGCGGAGATGATGCATGCATTGGAATTCCCACAACAACTCATCAAAAGGACTATGAAGTGCATAACTATAGTGTAGTCTACAATAGTAATCAATGAAAAACTGTATGGGAACATAAATGGGGAAAGAAGACTTAGGCAAGGGGACCCAATATCTTCATTGTTATTTGTCATATGCATGGAATATTTCACGAGAATAATGGATGCAGTAGCACAACAAGAGGGATTTGGTTATCACACTAAGTGTAAGAGTCTGAAATTGAACCATTTGTCTTTTGCAGATGATGTACTGTTATTTAGTAAGTGAAATTTCCAATCAGTGCTTCTATTATTGAGTGGACTGAAAACATTCTCTGATACCTCAGGCCTAAGTACAAATTCTAGCAAGTCAAACATATTCAGTGTTAATATGCTAGTCCAAAGTCAGAAGGATTTGATAGAAATGATAGGATAATAAAAAGGGAGCTTACCATTCAGGTATCTTGGAGTGCCCTATATCAGCAAAGAAAATATCCGAAATGGATTGTGAGGTACCCATGGACAAGATATCAGCTAGAATTAAAATTTGGGGTACAAGACATATATCATATGCAGGGAGAGTATATCTAGTCAATTCAGTACTAGTACAACTACATAGCTACTGGTCAACCATTTTCATACTACCAAAACAAGTGCTTAAGGGAATAGCAACTATGTGCAGGAATTTCATATGGGATAGGAAAGTAGTCACGAACAAGCCCCCATTAGTGGCAAGGGACATACTGTGTAGGACTAAACATGAAGGAGGACTGGGGATCACTGATATAATAAAATGGAATGAAGCTGCAATTGCTAAATAGTTATGGAATGTTGCTCAAAAAGCTGACAATTTATGAGTGAAATGGATCAATAGTGTCTACCTAAAGGAAAAGGACTGGTGGCAAGACAAATGCCCCACTGATGTTTGTTGGTATTGGAAAAAAATATGCAAGATCAGGGAGATGGTTTCTCCTGGATTTAATCAGAATGATTGGAGAAGTGCCAATGGACAGTACACAATTAGGGAAGGTTACCTATGGATAATGGGAGAAAAGGAAGACTGACCATGGAGAAGATGTGTGTGGAACAAATTGAACCTACCTAAGCACAACTTTATTAGCTGGCTCACTATGCACCAAAGATTGCTGACAAAATCCAGATTATACCATATGGGCATAAGCCAAGATGATAGATTCCCAATATATGGAACACAAGAGGAGGCCATCCAACATCTATTCTTTGAATGCGCATTCTCCCAACAATGCTTACAGGGGGTGTTGACTTGGATGAGCATAGGAATACAACTGATTGACATAGCAGGGATCTAAAAGAGAATGTCCAGACTAATCAAAGGGAAGAGATGCAGGGAAGTTTTCATTGCTATAATTGTTGCCCTGGTATACTGGATATGGAAGGGCAGAAATAATGTTGTATGGGACATTAGAATACCCACCACTGCATCATGCCGAGCCAGATTAAGCAAGAATATAGATTGAGGAAGATTACATACTTGAGTACCAGAACAAGTGTTAAAGAAATAGACTGGATTGAAAAACTGATGTAGAGCTAGAAGACTAGATATATAGAGTTATTAGTGTTTGATTGAAGTAGCAAAAAAGGTACAGTTAAAGTATATATACAAA
This sequence comes from Nicotiana knightiana, assembly GCA_005239525.1. Lineage (NCBI taxonomy): Eukaryota > Viridiplantae > Streptophyta > Magnoliopsida > Solanales > Solanaceae > Nicotiana > Nicotiana knightiana. Next base: position 1,184 of record ML432113.1, on the reverse strand, counting down.
AAGAGATAGGAGAAATTGAAAGAAGAACCGAGAAGAAAGCATGTAATAGATCGGAGGTGATGAATTAATAAAAAAAATTCTTCATAAAAAAAAACACAAACTCTTTCTAACTAAAAGTACATACTTTTGAGGAAAAATATTGCACACTTTATCCAATTAAAGGTTAAATGTGCTTGGTCCACTAATACAATGACTAAATCAGCCTTAGGCAACAACCTAAATACTAAAACTGCTACTACACTCCTGCTTCCCTACTCTAATGTTGTAGCTGTTGTCGTTGCTGTTACTGTTACTGCTGATCTTGCTTGTGTTGCTCTTGTTATTATTGTTGCTGCAGCTGATAAGAAAGCCTGTAGCTCAATGGAATTCAACCAAGTGCATCAAACATAATAATTCATACAATGATGAGTTCGATACACAATGAATTTCTCCTTCTCTATCAGATACACATATAGACATATATTAAAACATATATGACTTTATTTAGGAGATAAATGGCACTCTAGAGTTTTAATGTTAAATCCGTTATTGTAGTATTCATTAATTNGGTGGTATAGTTTCCAATTTCTTTGAAGGTAAAAATAAAAGGTCGAGAAAGAATACAATGAAAAATTAACCAAATATTTGTCTCGGAGTTGGGTGGGAATTAGGTTTACTAATAACGCTTACTATTGATACAGTCAACACAACTCATGACTAAATATTTGTCTTAGAGATGGAAAGGAATCGGATTTTACAAATAACAACTTACCATACAATTTAGTGGTTACAAAAATAATACAACTTTGACATTTGTATTAAATTGGAAGTAAATCGGACAAGTTTTTCAAGTTTCGAATTCTCTATTTCAAATTGAAGATGAAATAATGAATCAGATTGTATAAAAATACTTATTTGAATTTTTTTTTCAAATGTTACGAATATTATACATGGATAGACGACTTATCGCGATAATCCTTACTTCAAATCGTTCCACAAAAACAAAACGTTGACATTTGTATTAAATTGGAAGTAAATCAGACAAGTTTTTCAATTTTCGAATTCTCTACTTCAAACTGAAGATGAAACAATGAATCAGATTGTAATGCAATACTTATTTGAATGTTTTTCAAATGTTACGAATATTATACATGGATGAACGACTTATCGCGATAATCCTCACTTCTAATCGTTCCACAAAAAAT
>ML432110.1:0-41461 GCA_005239525.1 Nicotiana knightiana | reverse complement strand
TTGGTGAATTCTTCCTTGGATATGTCTTATCGTTTAATTGGCTATCTCTGTCAATCATGAACGCTCTAACTATTATAAATCTCTCTTAAATAATTATGATAATTTACTAAACGCACTCTCTCAAGTTACGCTAGCTAGATCGCAATACAGTTCACTTTAGATTGCACCCGAGGTATCGTTATCTCTAATCTAACCTCTAAACTCTCGGTTAAGACTTTCATCTATACTACGAGAGTGGTGTTGTTCAAGAAACTACCTAAATATGCACTCTCTCTCAAGTAGATACATAATAAATAGGAATAGTTAATCAAGGGCCCTTTCACTCAACTATAATAAGAACGTAGTTGAACAAAAAGAGATTAATCAACCAAAATATATTAATATCACAATGAATTCATCCCCAACGGGTTCTACCAAAACCCTAGACTAAAGAATTTAGCTACTCATGTTATTGAGAATCAAAACTAAAATAAATTGCATAATTGAAATACAAAGTAATGAATACTAGATATAAAAATCAATGTTTGTCACTTCTATGGTGTTTTCTTGTTGAATCCTTCGAAATCCTTCTGAATCTTCTCCGTCCTTCAAGTTGTGTTGTTTGGTGTCTATTTATATGTTTAGGGCGAACCCTAACCATGTAGGAGACTTCTATTTCAACCGGGAAACACTTAACTCGTCAAAACTCGGATTTGGCCGAAACTGAGGACCCCGGGCGTTTGGGCTCTAACGCACCCCTAAGCCCAGGGCAGGCCTGGCGTTTGGGCCCTAACGCCCCCCTAACGCCAGGGGCTGCCTGGCCTAATGGGGTAAACGCCCCCCTAACGCCAGGTAGGATCAGGCTTTAGGGGGCAAACGCCCGGCTATCGCCCGGGTGTCTCCTTTTGCGTATTTTCGACGAATTTGCATCCCTTTAGCTCCGTTTCAATCTCCAATTCACCTACACATAAAATAAACTCTATTAAGCACATAACAAGTGTATTTTTATCATTAAAGCACCTCAAATCTAAGGTATATCACATGTTAAACTATGCAATTTAGTCTCGCATCACCTTCCCCGGATGGTACAATATAGTGACTTCATAGTCTTTCAGTAGCTCTAACCATCTCCTCTGTTTCAAATTGAGATCCTTTTGCTTGAACAAGTACTGAAGGATACGATGATCCGTGAAAACCTCACACGGCACACCATAAAGATAGTGCCTCCAAATCTTCAATGCGTGAACAATGGATGCCAACTCTAAGTCATGGACAGGGTAATTCTTCTCATGAATCTTCAACTGCCGAGAGGCATATGCAATCACCCTGCCTTACTACATCAATACTGCTTCGAGCCCAACACGGGAGGCATCAACCTGATGGCAACATCAACACCGGTGCTAAAGTCAAGTCTGTCTTGAGTTTCTGAAAGCTCGCCTCACACTCGTCCGACCATTTGAATGGGGCACCCTTTTGAGTCAATTTAGTCATTGGGGCTGCTAAGCTCCTGATTTCCGTGGCTGAAGTGGGTCTAGGCTAGTTCTTGACTGCCTTTACCTTCTTAGGATCTACCTGAATACCCACTGCTGATACGATGTGACCCAAGAAAGCTACTGAATCCAACCAAAACTCGCACTTTGAAAATTTAGCATACAATTAAATGTCCCTCAAAGTCTGAAGCGCTATCCGGAGGTGCTGCTCATGCTCCTCCCGACTGCGGGAGTATATCATAATGTCATCAATGAACACAATCACAAAGGAATCCAGATAAGGCTTGAACACCCGATCCATTAAGTCCATAAATGTTGTTGGGGCATTAGTCAAGCCAAAAGACATCACCAGAAATTCATAGTACCCATACCTTGTCCGAAAGGCCGTCTTAGGGACATCAGATGCCCTAATCTTCAACTGATAGTAGCCCGATCTCAAATCGATCTTTGAAAACACTTTGGCACCCTGAAGCTGATCAAACAAATCGTCAATCCTCGGCAACAGATACTTATTCTTGATAGTGAATTTGTTCAATTATCGGTAATCTATACACATCCTCATCGATCCATCATTCTTCTTCATGAACAAAATCGGTGCACCCAGGGGCAAGACACTAGGTCTAATGAAGCCCTTATCAAGCAAGTCTTGCAACTGTTCTTTCAATTCATTCAATTCTGATGGGGCCATCCGATATGGAGGAATAGAAATGGGTTGAGTGCTCGGAGCCACATCAATGCCAAAATCGATATCCCTGTCGGGTGGCATCCCCTGCAGGTCTACAAGAAATACCTCGGGAAACTCACGAACAATAGGCACCGAATCTATAGAAGAAACCTCAGCACTAGAATCACGAACATACGTCGAGCCTTCATATAAGAAATAACCCTGCTGGAGGAATGACCAGGAGTCCCTTTCCACTCTAATCGAGGCAATCCTAGCAAGGCTAATGTCACCGTCTTGGCATGACAATCCAAGATAGTGTGATAAAGCGGCAACCAATCCATGCCCAATATGACTTCGAAATCAAACATATCAAGGAGCAAAAGGTCCACACTGGTTTCAAGACCCTCAATAAAAATCACACACGCACGATACACATGATCTACAATAATAGCATCCCCCACGGGCGTAGACACATAAACATGGATGCTTAAGGAATCTCGGGGCACAACCAAATACGAAAAAAATAAGATGACACATAAGAGTAAGTAGACCTCGGATCAAACAGATCTGAAACATCTTTATTGCAAACTAAAATGGTACATGTGATAACATCATCAGAGGACTCCGCCTCAGGTTTGGCTGGAAATACATAAAACCGGGGCTAGGCCCCAGCACCCTGAACCATGTCTCTAGAATGACCTCTGATAGGCGGACCTCCACCTCTAGCAATCTGTCCTCCACCTCTAATAATCTGGCCCTACCTCTGGCTACCTGACCCATACCCTTGGTTGGCTGGGCAGGTGGTGCGGCAGCTGGTGCTGGAACTATAGCACGAGAACCCTGATACTAAGAACTACCCGACACGCGAGGGCAATATCTTGCAATGTGCCTCGGGTCACCACAAGTATAACAAGACTTCGGCTGCTGAGACTGCTGGCCGTCAAACTGACCCTGTCGACCTGTATAACCACCCTGAAAACTCTGAAAAGGAGGTGCACTGTTAGGAGCTAGCTTATCATAAAAAGGGAAGTAAGAGCCACGACCACCTGGGGCACCATGGGATGTCTGAAGTGCTGAATGGAATGGACTGGAGGAATGGACTCTACTGAAAGTAACCCCCCCCCCCTCTCCAGATGAGGCACCGCTGAATCCACCGGAATGGAGAGGTATCTTGTCTGACCCCTGACCTCCCTATCCAAGAACTACCTCAACTCGCCGGGCCACATTGGCTACATCCTGGAAAGATAGATTGCTCCATGTCTCCTTAGCCATCTGCAATTTGATAGGCTGAGCAAGACCCTCAATAAATCTCCTAACCCTCTCCCTCTCTGTGGGTAGCAAAAGAGTAGCATGACGAGCCAAATCCACGAAACGAGTATCATACTGCATAACAATCATGCTGCCATGTTGGAGCTGCTCAAACTGATGGTGACACTCCTCTCTAGTAGTAATAGGTATAAACTTCTCCAAGAAGAGGTGTGAAAATTGATCCCAAGTAAGAGCAGGTGATCCCACTAGTCTAGTCAATAGATAATCCCTCTACCATTTCTTGGCAGAACTGGACATCTGGAAAGCAGCAAAGTTGAACCCATTAGTCTCCAAGATACCCATGTTCCGAAGAACCTTATGACAGCTATCAAGGTATTCCTAGGGGTACTCTGAAGTGGCAACACTGAAATGAACAGGGAAAAGCTTGATAAACCTGTCCAATCTCCACAAAGAATCGGAGGACATAGTTGTCCCATCAACGAGCGGTGTTACAACAACTGGCTGAACTACCCCAACTGTATGAGCTGATGGGGTCTGAAGCTGAGGATTAATCTGATCCAGAGTGTGGGTAGCAGGAGTTTGGACTCCTTCTCCAGCCTGAGATACGGTTGTTACCTCAGGGAGTGCACCAGTCTGGGCTACACTCTCCATAAAGCCTACTAGTCGAACCCAGGCATTCTGAAGCACCGGGGTAGCAATAAACCCCTCTAGGACCTAAGTTGGTCCCACCGAAACGGTCTGAGCTGGAGCTCCTTCATCAAGCTCTGTCTGGGAATCCGCAGCTAGAGCTGCTGCCTGAGCATTAGGCTGAGTTTTGCCCCTGCCTCGGCCTCTGCCTCTGCCCCTTGTAGGAGCTGTTGCTGCTGCTGGAGAATTTGATTGCTGGTCAGCGAAAGAATAGATACGTGCTCTCGCTATTTGCGAGAGAATAAGAATAAAAGAGTTTAATCAGTATGGGGATAACAAGAATCGCACGATAGAATTGAATAAAAGTGAACTTGTTCCTAACTTTATAGCCTCTGAAAGATAAGTACATATGTCTCCGTACCGATCCCTCAGACTCTATTAAGCTTGTCCGTGAATTGTGAGACCTAGGCAACTTAGTGCTCTGATACCAACTTTCCACGACCCGATTTCCCACCGTCGGGACCGTGATGGCGCCTAAGGCTATACTTTCTAGGAAAGCCAACATTAGAGGGTTACAATTCTAAAACAATTAGAAACATATAAGAAATGTTACTACCATCAAATATACGATACCAAATAATAAATGAACTAGTAAAACGATACGACAAAAACTAATACTAATGTCTAGCTACCCAGGGTTTGGAGTCACAATTCACGAACTACTAAGAATTTACTACAAGTATTTGGTTGAAAGAAAATTTATATCTATTTTGAACTAAATAAAACAGCAACTGAATAATAAGGAAGAGACCCCAGGAATTTGCGTACGTCGGCAGATCTACCTCGTGTCTCCATGTGAATAGTCTGCTACAACTCGAACTCAGCTCGGACCTAAACCTGGGTCTACACAAGAAGTGCAGAGTGCAGTATCAGTAAAATCGACCCCATGTACTGGTAAGTTTCGAGCCTAACCTCGGCGAAGAAGTGACAAGGCAAGGACAAGACACCACATAAAAACCTGGACATGTATAATCATGCTAGTGGAAATAACAACAATTAAAGAAAACTAAACAACAAATAATGGGCAGGGAGCATACAGTGGGGAATTTAACATAAGGAGCGAGAAAACAATAAGATAGAAATAGACAATGATCAAAACTTGAATTGAAGGATGCCCTCTCTATTTTTATTGCACTGTGTTTAATTCTGCTGCTACTGTTAGAGTCTGTTGCTACTGTTGTACTGTTAAGACTGATTTAATTCTGCTGCTACTGTTGCACTGTTAGAATCTCTATTTTTTGTTTAATTCTGATGCACTGTGTGAGTTAGGCAGAATGGTTGGGGTGAACTGTTGGAAAACTCAATGGTTGGGGTGAATTGTTGGCTTCTTCTTCAACGTTTATCCATGTTATATCATTTTCTTAACAATTAGTCAGTTTCTGTTTCTTCCGTGCTGTATATCCAAGTTGATTTATATTCTTCCACTTGGAGAAAAATTACAGAAGGGTAGGAGCTGTAAAATAATTCAACTTGGGCAGTGAATTGTAGTTTAGCGTTGCCTTGAATTGTGCTTAGGCTTGTGAATTGTGATGTTGCACTCCTTAGTCCTTAAACTGCACGGAGAATTGTGGATTATGAATTGTGAAAGAGGGTTGTCAGCTGCACTTTGGTGCTTACTGTTAGCGTTGTCAAAGAGGGTTGCCTTTGAAGTTTGAATTGTGCGTTGTTGCACTCCTTAGTCCTTAATCGTTAGTGTTGCTTATTTAGAGTTATTAAACCGAAACCGTACCGAACCAAAATAAGAAATACCGAACCATACCGAAATAATTTGGTACGTTATTTGGTATACACAATTGATAAAACCGAATACCGAACCGAAATTCTTAAATACTGAACCGAAATATCGAATGCCCACCCCTAATCTAGAATACTAATAATTCAAAGAAGAAGAAAACAACACTAGATTGTCTTCGAGATGGAGGCCTTCTACTCACAAACTAGCTAGAATAAGCACCAAACAAGAAACAACAATCAACCTCACCTCCACCAAAATTAAAGCTGAATTGGTAACATCCATTTTTCTTTAAAGAAACTAAAGATACCTTTGAAGAAACTAGAAACACACCTTTGAAGTCACAACGGCCGATCTCTTAGTATTCTCTTAATCTTAGGTCGTCGTTTCTGACTTTCTGTTTCTCCCTTTCTATTCGAATTCCCTAATCAGCTAATCCCTAATTGAATGAATCATATAAGTGAAAGACTATATAATAGGGCCTTATTGGGTTGGGTTGGGTTGTGGCGCTGGGCAGTATCCTAAGAGAGTAGGGCCTTATTGGGTTGGACTAGAGAGTAGGGCCTTATTCTTTAATTCAGTATTTCGATATACCGAAATTTCAAGATCCTAATTTCGAGGACCGTACTGTTATATCGAAATAACGAAAATATAATACCGAATTAGACCGAAATACCGAAAATACCAAAATCAAAATACTGAATTAATTCGATCCGGTCCGGAATTCGATTTTTCGGATTTTATGCCCATCCCTATTATGTTGGAATATTTTTCATATTTTGAACAGTATTTTCGTGAGATTTATTTTTATATGAAAAGTAGTTAAATTTTGATTACTTTTGAAATTGTGGCTATTTTTGAATGACCACTTATAAATCTGACTATTTTTGAATTTCTCCCCGATACTTTCCCCTTTGACGGCCCATGACCAACAGCCCAAATATTCTCGATCCGCCAAAGCCCAAATTAGGAAATCGCGCCAAATAGTTTGAGCAAAATCTCTCATATTCACCTTTCGGAAACAAAAAGATTCTTCACGCAAAAAAACCTCTAAAAGGTACGAGTACGATCTTCTTCTCTCAGTTTCACATTTTTTCTGTGTATTTATCGTTATATCTATGTAAAAAAATCATTTGTTCCTTCAAAGCCCTAGAAAAAAATCAATTGTTGTTCTAACTTCTTTTTTATTTTTGATGCTTATGTTCTCAAAAAGTGCCATGGAATTTGTGTGAGAAATGGCTGAGTTGTGTTATTCAATGGATGCGTCCGTTAAAACGGAGGAGGACTTTGAACGGCTTCCGTTGAAGCAGCGATTGAAGTTACTTTTAGCCAGCAAACGTCTTCTGGAATCTTCCAATGTGTTGCAGTGAGTTTTGTTTTCTTATTTTGAAAGCAAATAGAAGTTTTTTTTAGCTGGTTTAGTTCACACTTCACAGTTTTGGAAATTAAAGAGAAAGAAAAAGTTTTATTGGTTTACTGTGTTTAGTCAAGCTCTTATTTGTATGCATAGAATTTTGCTATTTGGAAAGCAAATTTGATGAAGTAGATAAATTTTTTATTGCTGGTTTATAGTGATTAGTTCTCAGTTTTGGGAATAAAGAGATTTTTTTGTTGTTGTGCAAACAATGAAATTTTGATTAAAAAAAAAAAAAGAAGAATCTTTATGTTCAATTTTTTTATTTTTTATAACCCTGGTGTTCGGGCCAGCTTGAGTGCACCTAGACTAATTCCACGGGTAACTCTATTCACTCTGTCTTAAAAGGACTATTTTTTTATAACCGAGATGTTTATTTGTTTTGTACTTAACTTTTCTTTTTGCATAGAATTTGCAATATGTAAAGCAACTTTGATGAAATAGATAACCTTTTTGTAGCTGGTTTACAGTGTTTAGTTCACAGTTTTAGAAATTAAAGAGAAAGAAAAAGTATTGTCGAAAACAATGATTTTTTTCCTCTTTAGTTGTGTTTAGTTGACAGTTTTGGAAGTAAAAGTAAATGAAAAAAGAAAAAAGAAATGTACTGCTGCAAAAGGTGAAATTTTATGAAAAAGATGGTAACTTTTACTTTAGGTTTTAGTCTTTAAATCACAGTTTGAAAAAAACAAACATTTGGTTAATAAAAAGTAGAGATACAATTGAGAAAAGATAAATTTTTGATTGAGAAAAGATGAAATTTTTTGTAGCTGTTTTATTTTGTTATGTTCTCGGTTTCGGAAAAAGAAAAGGAAAACATAATATTGCGAGCTGTGGCTTTTGCTTACTCCGCAATTTTAACCGCATCTCTTTCCTTTTCTTGTGTTACTCAAGTGTCAGACTAAATCGAGAAAGTAAGGGCAGGTTAGAAAATTATTGGTTTGTCCAGTGTAGGACGACACAATAATTAACCAGCCAGGAGTGAAGTGGGCTGTTGAGACTCTAGTGAATTTTTTTTTTTTTTTTGATGGATAGAGGAAATAACAAAGTGCCGAAGACAAAATAAAACCTTTGAAAAGCTAGCTAAAGAGTAAAGACGTAGAGCAACCTTCTTTACAGAAGGTTTGCGCGTTCTCCCACTAGTGCATTCTGCTTGGTAACTGAACTAGTCCAACATAAAATCTCATTCATCTAGAAAAACCAAGTAGAAACTATTTTATAAATATATGCAAGCATGTGGCAGTGTTCTCCCAATTGACGTTAAATTGACCAAAGTCCAGACATACATAAATGTAGAATATGCACATAATTATTTGTTTTTTCCACTGCTTCGGTTGTTATAGTTTGGTGGTACCTCTTGTTGCTTTCCTTCATTAGCTGAGAATATGTTTTATAACTTTTTCACTGTAGCATAACAGAAAAGTCTTTCCATTTAGATCCTTACAGAATTTCTGGAAAAAAGTGGTGCACTTTTTGCATTTAACATTGATGGTAACATGTGCAGGACTTCAATTGATACCTTCATGAAAAAGGAAGATCAACAGTCTGATTCACAGGTATTAAATGATAATTCCTGTTGGAGCCTGAGAGATAGCTTGGTTTTACTCAGTCATGTTTGTGTTGAGTAATCAACTAAAAGAAAGAAAGGCTGAATAATTGATTAAAGGCTTCTTACTGACTTATTCAGCCCTTTTTTTCTTCTAAAGTATCAACCTTCACTGTGCTGTCCTAAAGTAGTTGCTTCTGTGAACTTATTGCTGTTTAACTGTTAATAACTTACTGGATATCCGAACATACTTTTTGTTTTCTTCTCTAGCGGGAAAAGCAGGCAAAACTGAGGTCTTCTTGCATTATAATCACATATGCCTAAATTTTTGGGGTTTATTTTACCTTGTATTCCGTTTGTTTGCATGTTGACTAAAGTGAAAAATCTTATGCAGAATCTCCATTCGGCTTATTCGGTTCAACAAGAGAAACTAGAGAGTTTGGCACTGCAACAAAATATTCCTGGTAAAGTTTCTCATGCTAGGTGTGCTGGATTGAAGTTTAAAATTCAGATTTTGTTTAATGTGCTTGTTTTAATTGTGTCATAAGGCCTCAATTTTTAGGACATATTGTCAAAGAGTTCAGTACTCTAATAAGAATATAAGATAGTAAAATGTTCAAGTTTGATTTTTATAGAGTAAAATTGTTTGCTCACACTCTTGAATTTGCATGTGTTTAGGTCATGTGCAGCAATGTTTCCAACAAACTGGAGCAAAGATGAAAACACTTCAGGATTATATGAATCTTTCTGCAGAAAAAGTTGATACTGTTGAGAGTTCTCCACTTCAACTGTCATTGTCACCAAAGTTTCCCATCAATGTGAAGGTTGAGTGTGCTGAGAACAGCACAGTGAACTCATCCAGTAACCTTGTCAATGATTCATCTAGTGCTGATGGGAAAGAAATCAATAGCAAGAAACCTGATGACTTTTTGGATGATCTTGATTTTGTTGTGCTGAAAGAAAGGCTGAGAATTCTGCATTCAAGGTGCTAATTTTACCTGCATAATGTTTTCCTTTTTAGATGAGGTGCCTCTGTTCTTAAAACTTGATAATCCATGTCCAATGTAGGTGTCAAACTTTTTCCAAATAATAAAATTCTAAAATCTGTATTGACTACTTTGTCAACTTATACATCTTTGAAGTTTGTAATGTTTTAGAAAGCATTGGATCTCATGCTTCTTGCTTCAATTACAGGAAAGAGCAATGCTTGAAGACGTCAATTTTAGAGGTAATTGCCTATAACTATCTCTTCATGATTTAGGTTGTATGGCATTTTATTTGATGCAATAGTTGTACAACTTGTGGAATGAGACTTCATGGAAATGAGAAATATTATTAAGTTATATCCATTGCATCTCTCTTAGCTAAGATCCCTTTGCTTGAAGGGTTGTCGATTTGGTCATTGGAATAAGAAAAGGCCGTGGGTTGTAACCAGTCTGAAACCAAGTCAATTTATATTTAATGTCGGATCATGAGAAAATAATAGAGGGGCCAAAGAGTTTGAAGGATGAGAATGTATCAGATACCTTTCCTGTCCATCTTGGTGTTAATCTGTTGGATGTTAAGCATATGCAGTGATAGGTTATTGCTTATTTTAGTTACTTGTTAATGCTTTCATGAAGATAGAAAATAAGCAAATCATATGATCAGATTGAGTATCGGTACTGCCAAGTGATTACTTTATTTATCCGTCCTTTAAAGTCTGATCCTCTTTTTGTTCTATTTGGTTGGAAGAAAAACTTGCCCTTAAGTTTGTGGGCATCTGATATCAAATCGGTATGTCAATCTTCCATCCTTCTTTTTCTACCTATTTGAAATGTATTAATCGCTAAATCAGGACTTGATTTTGGCGATTATGCTAGCGTTATGCCATCCTTGTAAGGCTTGCTTTATACTGCATAGCTATTCGACATTCACATGATTTTTTTATAATGCAATTCCTTTACCCTTACTGTTCTCTCTAATTATTTTTCAACCAGAATGTATTTTCAAGGTGAGAATGCAATTTTTTTTTTGTTAAAGCAAAGTATTTGTGCTTCACAATTTTGTTAGTTGCCTTGACAATTCGTGTGGCTAATTATTTGTGCTCTGCAGCCATTGAGATGGGTTTTGTAAACTGTGCGCTACAGTGTTAGATACTTAGAGAAATTCTTTTCCTAGTTTCTGGGGCTGCTTATTTTTGCCCTGAATTATTTTTGGCAAGAATTATAAGCAACAAAGTAAATAATAGTATTCTGTATTTTCTTTTTTCCCCTCTTGTAAGCATGTTTTTACATCTTACCACTAGGCATTTCACTTTGATACTTAGCTATAAAAGTTGGTATGTGATCGACCTTAGCTCAGGGAAGAGAAAGGGGAGCATCCCTCTTGGTTGCTGGTTCAAGTCCAGCAGGTCGAATCCTATGTCTGTTGCAGAACATTTTACATCCATGTGTCAGTCTGGAATGTGGTTCTACTATGTTGTTATTATTATTATTATTATTATTATTATTATCATTATTACTCTCTCCGTTTCAATTTATTTGAACCCATTTGACTGGGCACTGAATTTAAGAAAAGAGAGAAGAATTTTGAACTTGTCGTGTAAAATGAGGCACATATATTTTGTGTAGCTATAAATCATTGCATAAAGGTAGATTGTTTCCAAATATTGAAAGACATCATTCTTTTTGGCACAGACTAAAAAGGAAATAGGTTCACATAAATTGAAACGGGGGGAGTATTATTTATTTGATTAAAATTCTGCATCCCTTAAAATAATGTACATTGTCACCTTCTTCATCAAAAACTTACATTATCACCTAAATAGTTTTCTCTTTCTCTTCATCTCTCCTGGCTATCCGACAAGGAGGGAAGAAGCTATAGGAATTGTGTCTTTGATCCTTTCGGAAATACTTATTGACAAATCTCTTACCCAACCTAACTGCTTTTCTGTTGGATAACTTTTTCCGTGGAGGAAGGAGAAGTGGGGGAAAGTGTCAGTTATGTTACTGCCTATTTGAATCTTGTTATTTTCGTTTAATAAGTTAACTGTAGAAGTTGCCTATTTTTGTATATTGTGCAGGATAAACCTTCCAACTTTTCCACTGTACTCATGAATGACACAACTCCTCAAAGTGCTGGGATAGTAAAAGGACAGCTTCGTCCTACTAAAGTGATTGGTAATGGTTCTCATGAACTTCATAGGATTTTTAATCATTCAAGTGTGGCAGTTGGAGGTTTGTCTAGTACAGATCCTCAAGTTTCTAAGATGGGGCATCACTGTCAGAGAGATCAGTTGACTGACTCTGGAAATTCTATGGAACTTCTAGGAAATGGAAGGAGAACACTTTCCAAACAAGAAGATTCAAGTCGTGCACTAGACCTTTCTTCTTTTAATAGGAAGAGCAAAGTTAGTTCTCCTATATCGGACCTTGTACATGTCAAGGTTGAACCCGTGGATAACAGTATAAATGAAACCACTGCAAAGAATGGAATGGGTACTATGCCCCATAGTAGCACCACTCTGGTGAAAACTGAAATTGGAATCTCCAATGATTCTTCTGGAGATGAACTGGATCATATGCTGTTACGAGAGCGAATGAAGCTATTCTCTTCGAGGGCGGTTCCTCCATTTGAGATAGGTAGAGTTGCAGACTGCTCAAGGAAATTAGTTTCTTCTTTCTCTGATTGCACGCCCATCTCATCAGTGCCGGCTAAACCACTGAGAGTTAGTCGGCCACGGAAACGAAGGAAAACAGCCACGTAAAATTCCTTTTTCTGACATCTGTATATACTCATGTGTGTATATATTGATTTGTATTTGTCTACATTTACTATGGATGTCCTAATCCTCCCTTTTCTTTATCTTTTTTCAATTTTACTTCATTACTCAAAACTTCAACAGACAAAATGCTCACATGTATGTGTATGTATTTACATTTACTATACACAATTTATCCTTTTCTTTCTCCAACAAACTGCAGAGAGTCAGTTGAAGTAGCAATGGAGGAAGATGCTCCTGGACTCTTGCAGGTATTTTCCCATCAAATTGCCACGCCCAAAATCAGGTGGTTCATAGCCTTTATTGATCTTTGCAGGTATTACTAGAAAAAGGTATATCTGTTGATGAGATTAAGCTGTACGGAGAAAATGAGAGTAACGAGCCTCTTGATGATTTGACCTCTGAAGACAGCTTCTCAGAGCTTGAAGCTGTTATATCAAAGGTATGACCATACAGGTGCTAATGGCCTTTCTCGTCACTAATTTAGGAGGAAAGCTGCCTATGTTTGTGTCTGAGTTACCTCTTACCTGCTGAAGCATGCAATAGGTATTAGTCACTCGATGATCTGGAAAATGTTACTGACTGTTTGTTCATGAATTAGGGGTGGCTTTTGGGTTTCATAGCTATCATTTTCATTTATGCATGTCATTTCATCTATCCTTTCTCAAATATTTTAGCTATCTGAATGTATCCTGATCCCTTGGCATGATTGCTTATGATTTGGCAATTGATTATTAATCTACAAGTGATATTCTGGCAATTGGAATGTTGAAATCATGGAGTTATTCAATGGTTTAAGAAACTGAAGTTTTAGGCTAGTATTGGATTTTGAGAATCTTGATGGTCTCGTTGGTGAGCATTGGTGAGTGTAAAAATCTGCTATAATGATACTATTCTTGGAAGAAAAGTAGCAGGCAGCTTGTTAGGTGAAGTGGGGCAGTTTCTGGTTGTGACAGATGATAACAACCCTGGTCGTAGAGTAAGTTAAGTCTGGGCATGGAAGTAGGGAGGGTATTTAGATAGACTCGAACAATAGACATGTAGATAGAACCAGATGCCTTTTGATATCTTGTGAAGCAGCAATTTTAAGGTTTAAACCATTCATAGTTGTTTTCTCTGAACTGAAGTCTTTCATATCAGAAACCAGATTTGTCGAAGTGTTCATCAAGGCCTGATGAGAAGCTTGAAATATTGGGTTACTCAAGTATTCTGAATGTTGAGAAAGCTGAAATATAACAGGAAATGGGACTAATTAATGTTGTTTTCGCTTTTGTAGAATGTTGTTTCTCTTTTTTATTCCCTTCATTCTATTTACAATAGGCTATTCTGGAAGAGCTTTGCACCAGGCTATCTTAGATACACACTTATGGTCTATTGCTGGTTCTTTCGTTTTATTTTATGTTTTCTGGTGATAACTTATTAGGCAGGGCACAGATCCCTTCATCTGATGTCATATGTTGTTAACTTTGATGATCAGCTTTTCTCCCAGCGACAGTCATTGTTAAAGCTAGCTCCGCTCCAGTGTACAAAAGGTGAAAAAGCTAGCTATTGTTTGGCTTGTCTATTTTCACTTGTTGAGCAGGTATAGATATTAATTGATGCAAGGGTCTAGTTATCATATTAAAATCAATTGTCATCATATCACTATTATCTGATATGTATTGCCTTTTTTTCTTTTTCAAATTACACTTTAGGCACGGTATCTACATTTCCGAAAGTGGCCTGTTGAATGGGGTTGGTGCCGAGATCTCCAATCATTTATTTTTGTCTTCGAAAGGCATAACAGGTCTGTTGTTTGCTGCATAGGTTTTGGTTCTAGAGTCTTCGCAATATGTTAGGACCGATAAAGAAACTTTTATATTTTCATATTTGCAGGATTGTGCTTGAGCGTCCTGAATATGGCTATGCGACGTACTTCTTTGAACTGATGGATTCCTCCCCTATTGATTGGCAAATCAGGCGATTGGTAACTGCTATGAAACTTACTAGCTGCAGCAGGGTCAACTTAATCGAGAATAGAGCACTGACGGTATTTACCTTGGATGCTGCTATATTAGTTTTTTCTTATGGTGCTTCTATTTGTATGTTCCTGATGCAGAATTTCATCAAATTGCTTGCATTTGGGACCTAGTAATCAACTTTCTTTGATATTTATTGAAGTGAGAAATAGTTTACTTTTACTTACCTTCACCAGGTAGTGCTCCCTAATGCTTTCTCTTGTGGGCGAGTTTTCATATGAAATCCTGGTTTGCTTCACTTCATTTTTCTCCCCTTCTGTTTGGGGCAATTAGGTGAAGAGGGGTGGGGATAATAGATGATGGTTGAACTTCCTGGTCTACAAAAATTTTCTTCTTGTCTAGCTTGATTATGTTACTTGATTTAATCTCAGTCTTTTGCTAAATCATTTTAGCAATCATGATTGGCATTTGGTTACTGGATAAAATTGTCAATATGTTTTTAGCTATAACCCCTAATGTTAGTTATCCATTAAAAATTTGTTACAGAACTAAAATAAATAATCTTAAGTGTCTCATCTTTTCTTCATCAAAACAAAAGAATTTTTTTTACATTTTTCAAGTGCCCATCTCTAACAGTTTAAGCTTTTACATGGGGCATTTAAATATGATTATTAAAATAGACAAAAGTCTTGAATTCAAGTTCACTGCCTACCCATCATTGAGACATGGGTTGATCATTTTGGACGTCTTTATATACATTTATACGAGTGTTATAGTCTACTAAAAATGTTCATAACGCAAGTGCCTTAGCATGTCAAAGTGTTGTCAAATGGGTTCTCATAATTATTCATGTACCTTACCGACCTGCATTCTGCCATCGATGTTTACTCTTGCATCTTGTTGAAACCTGTTTCACTTACATGTGGCTGCGGCTTTCACATTTACTAGTTTTTCTATTCGAAATGATCAGATGTTATGCATATTGTATATTTGCTCTTATGTAACACTCTTATGCTTCCATTGTGTCTGCACACAGGTTGGAGAAGAGCTGAGTGAAGGAGAAGCAAGAGTATTAATGGCATATGGTTGGGTACCTAACACTGGTCTTGGGACGATGCTCAACTACTGTGATCGAGTTTTCCATGACAGAAAGACAGAGAAAGATAGCTCGGAGTGGAGGTCGAAAATTGGGCAGATGCTTATAGATGGATACAACGGCGGTTCACTAGTAGGAAAAACTGTGGATTTCAGTGTTGCTCTGAACTGCCCTCAAGTCAAGTTAGAGCTAGATTAAAACCTAGCATCACTAATCTAAAAACTAAGTAAATACCATCCTTTTGTGTTTTCTTGTAAACTAGCCTAAAATGCTTTTTTGTACAGAGTTTTTGCTTTATCTTTTAGGCAGGCTGTCTAACCTTAGTGAATGTTTAAATTGAAATACTATTCAAAAACTCATTGCTTATTGCTTGTAGCTTCTACATATATCAAACCTTGTTTTATATTGTGTTTAATATAATTCTTCAATAAGTTAATCTGAAAAACAACAGACAGTTATGCCTCAGTCTAAAACAAGTTCATACTTTTCTCATTCCGTATTGTAAGGATTTATCATGATTTGACTAGTTTTATGCTAGCTTTTAGCCTATCATAACCTTCTTCCTTTATTTTGATTTGGAATCGATAATGTGAACAAGCTAATGCATAACAGTTATTTTATTCTTTAATAATGTCTAAAAAATTCTATAAGGAAAATATATAAAATGATGTAAAAAGGGTGATTTCCCAATCTCTCTAATCCCCATCTTTATAACTTTATTCTAGCACTAGGGGTGGCAAACATGCGGGTCAGTTCAGATATAAGCGGGTCAAAACGGGTAATTAAAAATCGGATAAATTATCCGACCTAACCCGTATTCGAGGCGGATAAAATAGGATTATCCAACGGATAATATGGATATCCATATTATCTATCGCTTGTTGAATATGATCACTTATAAGTGAATTCCTAGTCTCCCAAACTCGAGGAACCCCCAATTGAGTCTTTACAAATGTAAAAGTTAAAAGCATTAGTTATCCATTTGGTTAACCATTTTCTAAGTGGATAATATGGTTCTGATCCATATTCGGCCCGTTTTTGAAAAGTTTATTATTTAACCCATTTTTTAATAAATAATATGGGGTGGATAACTGTTTTCTTTTAACCACTGTGCCACCTCTAGCCACAAGCATTTATTTTCATTCTTCGTTAGCTGAGGTTACTACCATATGCAACTCGCATCATCTCCTAATCTTAATTCCATCACTATTATATTTGGCCAACTTTATATTTAACACAACATCAGTAAATAAATTCAGTAACTTTTTCATTTTCTCCAAAAATACTTATATAATAGTATATACTATTACTTTTGTATAAAATCATTCTGTGTAAAAGAAAATGGTAGTATCCATTTCCAAAAACGTCTATAAAGCTGCCTTGAGAGACATGTTCGTTCTTGGACACAACTTCTGCTTTTAGCCCATTTTCTTTCAGTCTTATTGGGCCTAACTAGTTTCGAACAATCTATTGGGCTTTTTGATATCCAAAATTGGTAAAAATAGCACGTGCTAGTCAGTTTTTGGACTGGTAATTGAAAAATAGTCAACGTTTGCAAAGTCATTAAAAAATAGCCACTATTTTGCTACAACACGGAAAGTTTCAGCATAATATATTGGAGATTAGTGCACCTGTGTATGACTTCTGGATCTCCATCACCCGGAAAGTTCCAGCATAATATACTGGAGATTGAAACACCTGTGTATGAACGTCTATCATATTATACTGGACCGGTATATTATGCTGGAACTCTAGTATATTACGCTGGAAGTTCACATGTAAAAAAATTCGAACTCCAGTATATTATACTGGAATATTTTTCGGGTTTTAAATAATGTTTTTGTTCAGATTTGTCTTTACATGAAAAGTGACTAAATTTTGATTACTTTTGAAACTATGGTTATTTTTCAAATACTAATTGTAAATCTGGTTATTTTTAAATTTCACCCCAGAATTGGGTTGCTGAGTCCATATCATGCAAGCAAACGAAAGCATGACGTTTGCTTTACGTTTTTTAAACTTAATATTCCTTTTATTTTATTTTTAATTTTCGATTTTAACAATAGCAACAGAGTGGACTATGGCGATGCACAAATCCTCGTCCAATGATAACTACCTATTTAATTGTTTAATGCGCATAGATTGCCCATGACGTGTATGTGTAGGAGCTTCTTCTTCTTTATTTTCTTTTTCTTTTTCACCACATATAATCAGAAGAGTTCGAATTTGAAGCTTACGGTTTTGAAATTCTTGTCCTTTTATATATATTATTGAGTTTTAACATAATAATTTTAATGTATTTCATAAAATTCTTAAAATAAATATAATATTTAGACCAAAGCTACGGGTTTCGATCAAACCCGTCTATAACTTCTCTCTCTCTTTTAAAAAAAAAAAAAAATCGAGCAGAGAAAAAAAAGAAATGAAATGTAACGTGAAAATTGAACCTTATAATTTCCAAAAATGCAACATAGAGTCCCTGCTAGTAATGTTAAATATTCACCCTCAATCTTCAGCTATTTTCAGCTTAATTTTTCTCAAAATTTTAATATAATTGGTTGCTATTCTATTCATTAAATGATTTTAAAAGCTATAATAGCTTCGATTTCTCTCTTTTTTTGGGGGGGTCAATTTGTAAATTTTTATTTTCAAATTGTGAAAAAACAATTTTCAAAATTAGACCGAAGAGTACTCAATTTAACTTTAATTCGATAATTAAAATTGTTTCAATGCAGGTAAAGGAAGTATTTTTAAGCAAATTTTTTTTTGAATATTAAAAAACTTTAATATTAAGAAAATTTGCGATATGCATAGGTCATATACGTGTCTATCATAGTTCCTTTATTTATTTTAATATTCTACCTCATTGGCAATTATTATTCCTCCTTTAAATGGCAAAGAAAACAAAAAGTTCTTCTGAGTTTTTTATAGTATAGAAAAGCTAGGGACAAATAATCATATATTTATTCGAACTTTCTCGAATCAACTTGTTTGAATCTTTAGATCAAAAGATGATGTGAAAGACTATGTTTTTTCAAAGTGGCATTCAATGAGATCAATCCTAGGTGCTCCACATTAAAGTAGCTTACAAAATAACTCCCTTTTTTAGTAGGCGTTTGGACATGAATTTCAATTTTTCTTTTTTTCAAATTTAGAATTTCATTAAAATTTGCGTTGAAGATAAAGTTGTGTTTGGATATAATTTTTGTAACATATTTAGATGTCTTTTTTTCAACATATTTTGAAACAAAACACCAGCAACTTTCCCATTTTTAATTGAAAAACGAGTTCTCATCAGTTTTTTAAATTTGAAAATACATTTTCAAGTGAGATTGGAAAAATTGTAAGATTTTTGATAGCCAAACATTATTTTCAAAAATTTTGAAAAAACGTAAAATGTTCTTATGTCTAAACGGGTTCTTAGTTGTTGGAAGTAATCGAGTTGATAATGGAAAAAGTGTCAATTCCTTACATTTACTCATCCATTTGATATTTGATAGTTCTTGCAGAATTTAGATGCTGCGAGTTTTAAACTGTATATTTAACTCTAGCTATTTACACTTGTTTTTGACGCATACATAGGCCAATCCGCAAAACCATTTTTGGATTCGTCACTAAAAGGCGAAGCCAAATTTTAATTTTGTTGAGTTCAGAATATCAGCTCTTTTAAGTTATTGAGTTCTAAATTATTTTTTTATTTTTTTTAAAGATAGACATAAAAGTTGAACTAGTTACTAGGTTTGGCCAAATTCGTAAACATGACACTAGCTTTGCCCACTTAAGTCTACATCATAACAAATCCAAGGTTGTAATCCTACCAAACTTTAAAAAAAAGTGCAACAAACCCCCCAAAAGCCAATGTGTTAAAAATTGATTGAGACAAGTAAACCATTTATCCAATCAAAATTGATGATAATAAAGACTAAATAATGAAAATGGGAAGGTGTATGTGTATGTGTCTTATTTCCAATCAATTATCCATTTATATAATACAAAAGGAAAGATCATGAATGAGTTGTACCCTTCCATAACAAAGTGTCCCAAAATCCAATCACCATTTCACTTTTAAAAGTCCCCAAAATCTTAAAATGGTTAGTACACTTTTGGCACCAAATGAAGAAGAACAATGTAGAATCATGTAGTGTTGTATCATAGGATAAGGGTTCACATATAATATTAAAAAGAATATGAGTTTAACTTATATACACTGATAATGTAAACCGTAAAGAATTTTCATATTATCAATATATTATTTACTTGGCTTTTACCTTGCCAAATTAAAACTAATATAGTCTATTAGTTAATGGTCATTACAAGTAATATTTATCTGCAATATAAAAAATTATACTTTATTGGTGTACGAAAGTTAAACTCAAAATCCTACTACTCCCTCACTATACCCCCACCACCCCACATCCATCAATAAGAAGAAAACAACCACACCTCACATCATCATTATAAATGTTGCTGCAAGAAATAAAATTAGAAAGATGATAAGGAAAATATAATTTTAGATCTTGCCTACGTTACAGCAAACCTCTTTATAACATCATCTCTATATAACGATACTTCATGTTATGTTATAATACATATTCTATATAATTGTACTTTGTTATAATATTCAAAAATATTCAGAACAAACGGGACTGTTATAGAGAGGTTTGACTGTATATATATATATATTTGGTGGGGTTCTAATAGTTTGTTTCATCTTATTCATGGTGATGTGTTGGCAAATTGGTATTCTCACAAATACACTCAAATGGTTATTTTCCTTTTCTTTTTGGGGTCCCTTAAATGGCTTCTAAAAACAATCAAAAGTCTTAAGAGACCAATCTTTAAACCGCGTAAAGATTAGTCTTTGAACTGATCGATCAGAAAGTGGACCTGAAGAGTCTGTTTAGTGCCCAATGAGAGAAAGAAAAAAGGAAAAAAAATAGAGGCTTTTCCATCCATACTCACTTTTTGTGTCACGTTTTAACTTATACCCTTCTACCTTCTACTTCGAGCCCGGCCGAGAGTGAGCTTCCCGATAGTCTCTTCCTTCCTAGAAATAGAATTCTAACTATCCCGTCCCGTCTCCTTACTCGAGATATCTGAGATAGCTCCGTAAATTAATAACTTATAAAAAAAATTGCATTCATATCCGCTTTTGCGCTTAACTTCAGCATACGAGACTGAAGTAGCAAAGGCAATCACACAAAACTTCAGCATTCTTGCGAACTTCAGCTCTAGAGCTGAAGTTTGTGTCTTCGTAACTGGGGAACTAGAGCTGAAGTTTTTGTCTTTGTAACTGGGGAACTTCAGTACACCCTAGTTATAAAGACAAAAACTACAGCATACGGGGCTGAAGTTCCCCAGTTACAAAGACAAAACTTCAGCTCTTTGTCTTTGTAACTGGAGAACTTTAGCTCTAGAGCTGAAGTTTTGTCTTTGTAACTGGAGAACTTCAGCGTGAAGTTTTTGCCTTTATAACTTGGGAACTTCAGCTCTAGTTTGTAACTGGGAGAGCTGAAGTTTTGTCTTTGTAAATGGGGAACTTCAACCCCGTATGCTGAAGTTTTATCTTTATAACTGGCGAACTTCATCTTAACTGCTGAACTTCAGCTCAGCGAGGGAAAGAGAGCTGAAGTTATTTAAAAGGTGGGTATAACTTAAAAGTTTTTTAAAAAGCGGATATAAGTTAAATGAAGGCGACCAAATAGGATGCCCCGCGCAATTTTTACAAAAAAAAAAGAACAAAAAAATATTCTTTTTAATGTAAGATTATGAAACAACAGCTCGATGCACAAAATTCTGCTAAATTGATGTTCAAAAAAGGGTCGAATCACAGTTAGGGCCAGAGCTAAAATATCGGGAGAAACTTAAAATTCAAGCTGCGCCTCTGACCACAATTCACAGTCTACAATACGTTTATGTAACATAATCTTATCTTGCAGAATTGATTACACGATAACAACTCTTGTTATTGTGCATACTCCGTTATATAAGACTATAAAATACAAAATGAGCAACTCGATGCACAGTTTCAATGTATACACGCATAATCTATGGTCTTCGAGTTTTGTTGCCACAAATTTATTATTTTTGAGCCGAGGGTTTCCCGAAAATAGCTTCTCTCCCCGTCTGGGGTAGGGGTAAGTCTACGTATACTCTAGCCTTCCTAAACCCCACTGATAGAATTTTAGTGGGTTATTATTGTTGTTGTACATACATAATCTATGAAAAGACCGAATCACATTAAGTTTATTATACACAAATTTTCATTTCTTTATAATAAAAAATTATTTTCACGATTTAAACCCGTAATTTTCCATCATGCTATAACTAACTCCTATAGGTTCATGCCATATGTCAACCAAAGCGAAGAAAAGGTTAAACTGTTTAATCACGCCTAGGAGTATATATGTTAGCCTTACATCATCTTTTCTTTACATATTTTTTTCAATTAATAAAAATTCCTCTTTAAAGTAAATTTATTTTGACTATCTTTATATTTTGACAGTTAAAAAAAAAGTGTGGTTATGCACGAGGTTTGGAAAAGGATCCGATCACAAAGGTCTATTGTACGCAGTATTACCTTGTGTTTCTGCAATACACTATTTTCACGGATCGAAACCGTGACCTCCTAATCAAATAACAACAACTTTACCAGTTACGTCAAGGCTCCTATATTTTGAGTGCACCTGATGAAAAACAACAATTTATATTGAATTAACTGCTCAAACCCAGTGCTATTGTCAACATTTTGTTACGTATTTGCTTAGGTCAAATTCAAGGAAGAAACTCATAATTAGATTCAACAAACCCTTAGAATTCTTAGTAAATCAAGGTGATAGTGCTATTTTAGGATGTTGACATGTTGTGGGATGATTGGTCCATTTGAAAGGATAACTAAAAGATCATTATTTTTATTGTACTTTATATACTATATTAACACGTCGTAGTTGGTGATTGTGTTTTATTCTTATTTTTCAAATTACTAATTTGAATGATTACTTAGTTTGTACATAGTTAGCTTTCACGTGATCTGATACTGTTAAATTTTTAATACTACAACAATAACAACAACAATATCCCAGTGTATTTTCATAAGTGGGTCTGAGGAGGGTAGGATGTACGCAGCGTTATCCCTACCCCGGAAGGACAGAGAAACTGTTTCTGGTAGATCCTCGACTGTTAAATATTTTATATTACCAATGTACATACACTTAGTCAGAGCTAGAGCCAGAATTTGAAGTTTATATACTCTAAACTCACTATCGAATCCTTAGCTCGTTTTAGTCACTGGTTCGTACTAAAATATTTTATACGTTTAATAAATTTTTAAATATAAATATATAATTTAAGTAAAGTTACTAAGTTCATCCGAACATACCTAATACTCTCAGTCCTTGCTTACAGCTTGAGAAAAGACTTGAAGAATTAATATTTAGGGATTAGGTTGTAAAATTAATTTCTACCTTTGAAATTGAGTCGAGAGTTTATCAAAAATAGTCTCTTTACCGTCGCAAGATAAGAATACAATTACAGACACATTATTCTTCTATAATCCTACTTATAAAATTATACTAAATTTATTATTATTGTTATTGCCATTCTTTTCGGGCCCGAGGAAGTATATTATATTCTTACAGGGAGATACTCAAGTGTATAGATTTAAGAGTTCTTGATGTTCATAATTAATTATTACTAGCCATATATTCCATGTTATCTATTTAGCTTTTTATAGGAAAAAAAAGGCCACGTTAAAAGGCAAAAGGCAAACGGATTGGGGCCCAATTCCCACTAAAATGAACCAATAAGCGTGGGGCGGCAGTCCTATAAAATTTGGCAACCGCCCCATAACGGTCGAGCCTTTTGCCCTTATAATATTCCTTTAGATTAATTGAACATTATTTTATTTGAGAATCATAGATTTAAATCGTTAAATTTACTACTGACACTTATGTCAGGGTTATATTACACTCTTTTAGGGTGCGGTTGACTTTGCGTAAACGTTGAATACCTCGTCTTTATAATTTTACAAACATTCTTTTGAATTAATGTTAGAAATCAATATACCAAATTTGCACAATGTATAGTCGGATGCGGATTTAAACTCTATGAGTTTAATATTTAAGATTTTTAGTATTGAACTCATTATTATTCTAAATTATGGGTTCATATTTATTATTTTTAATGGATTTTTACTCTTAAATTTATACTCTGCATCGAAAGTTATGAGTTCAATTGAACGCATTACTTTAATACTTTTGTCCTTGTTGCACAGTGATAGATTCAGAAGCGGACCTAGCATTTGAAGATCGAGGGTGTACTTTTACATTAATCAAATCTGCTTTGTATATTGGGCGCCACTACTAATCTATCACTATATTCGGAAGACTTATATATATAGAGAGACCCACTATGGATGGATCCAACAATAAATTTGCCGTTTAGTAAAATATAGTATTTCGAATCATATATGTTCGTGTATGGAAAAAGAAATATTAATATATTATCTTAATTGAGAACTTGCTATGTTTAAATTTTGAATAGTAACAAAGAAAAACCAATATTTCCAACCTCTTCTTGAATCCTAAACCATCATCATTCCAGAATAGGAAGAATAGTATATTTGCCAAACACTCCCAACTGTCTGTTGCATCTTTTTTCATGTGAATAATTATATCTTTTGGTTATCTCAATAGCCATGTCACTCTTCCACTATTCTTTTCTTTTTTTCGTAAATAAATATACTTTAATGATAGCCAAGGGATAATTTAGCTCCTTTTTGCATATGTAAATTATTTTATTTCTAGCCTTTTTAATTTGCTAGCATAAAATAATTGCAAAGATTACCCTGCATAAAATAAAATAATGGTAAAAAACGCTAAAGTTGCAAATGATATTGCATGCATGAATCTTTAATTAAGTGTAAAAGTTTTCAGAGAAAGATAATTCTTTGCTCAGTATGACGTAATTATAAACTCTATCTCCAATTACTATTTTATACATTAATTTTCTTTAATTTCTGTTAAAAAACAAAGATTTTCAACTTTATCCAAACCACCTTGTTTCTTGTAGTTAATTGCTAAAATTCCTACATTAATTAATGAATTTTATTTATTTATTCTTTTAATAAAATATATATTCGACATTGTCATTTTTGGTTGATACTTGTCTCAAGTCTGAATAGGAATAGTTCAGTTGAGGTGAATGATAAATTTTGATCTTTGCTATCCTACTGAAAAAATTATTAAAACTTTTGGTAATGTTATAAGTAGTTTATTAATTCTGTAAGTTTCTATTCTTACCAACAAAACCATTTGGATTAATGATACATCTTAAGCTCAAATATTTTTTAATCATGGCAATCTTATCTACCAACAACTCTTTCCCCTTGTCCCCTTTTCCCATCTTTCCCTAAATAATTTTTGTGTGTGCTTGGTACTAAAATATAGTTCTAGGGATGAATCAAATGTTAATTTTTTATTAAATGTTTTTACAATATCAGAGCATTTCAAATTAGAATAGATCGATTCAGTTCTCGTTCTTTTCTGATACACTACTTTATATCTCCGACACACAAGGAAGGACGCAGTAAGAAGGAATATTGCATTTGCCGACATCTCGCATTCACGCCCCCGTTTGACTACCGCTTGGGGATGTAGTTGCATATAATAAGCTAGTCTTAGTAAGTCGTTGGCTTCACCTGTTATCTCCTTCTACGACATGTTATTGTCGTCGCCATATATTCCATATGTTATTTAGTCATCTCTGCCTTGTTGCGGGCAGCACTTCCGAAAAAAACGTAGGACTTCAGTGATCCTGTAATTGCCCTCTGAACAATAAGAATAAAGTAAAGCTTGAAGATAAGTTTTGTACTCAAATTAATTTCTCAATCATTTTAAAGATAATTATGTGTAATTATTTATTTTCAATAATTTAAAATAAAATATATTCATCTGCTACAGTATGTTAAAAAGATTGAGTATGAAAAGAAACACGTCATGTTAAAAAAAAACCTAAAATAATAATGAAATTTCTCAACGTGTCAAGTCAATATCTCTTGGTCATGAAAGTATTGAAAGTTTAGCCACTTTGGTGGGGAAAACCATTGATCTAAATGACATCATGTTCAAGGATGTTAGCGTCACAAGGACGTAATAATATGTTAAATTTTCTTAATTTTGAATTCTTGTTCTTGTATTTTTCCTTTTTATTTCAATAGGGAAGAGAAGACATCATTTACTAGCCTATCATTATATTGCTCTTTTCAATAGTTTAATCAATGTTTTGATCAATTCTCAATCTTTTTACATTTTTAAGAAAACATTCTTTTGAATAACTTTCTATTTTTAGACTTAATTACCTTATAATTACTATATTTCCCTTTCATAATTCACTCCCTTTGTAAGTTTATCTAGATAGACAATTTTCTTAGGACTATGACAAACTTGAAATAGAGCATGACGATTTCACTTTTACTATTAGTGATGGACCCAAGATTTTGTGCAAACGAGTTCAATCTTAAAAATACATAGCTTTAGTCGTAAAATAGTACTTGTCAAATAGGTTCAAACAAAATATTTATACAAAATTTATGCAGATTTAATCCTAATTTATACATATACACAATATTATTTTTTGATAAAGCGAGTTCAGTTGAACCCACCACGTGCGTCCGCCGTTGTTTACTACTGTTCAATATAGTTTTTTTCTCCCCTATTAATAGTTTGAAATAACTTTTTTTTGTTCTTCATATGACTACATTGAAAACTAAAAATATACATAAATTGTATATATATTATACGTCCGTATCTATTCTTAGTTTAAGCGATTGGATGAACGGTTATTTAAGTTAATTTTTTATTTTATTTTTACCCGGCCAAGTTTGCAAAGATGTCATGATGATCCAAAATTCGAGTGGCAGCCCAAACAACTTTCCACGTTGTCTCAAAGACAAAATCCAAAAGAGTGGACCCACAGTACAGAATCAGATAATGGAGTTTGGTAGCTCCACTCGCCACCAAAGCCCACGCGCGTCGAATCTTCAAACGGGCTGGGCCCCAATAAAATGAGGGATTAAAATTGGGCCCACAGCAAATTGAGAGATGAGGGCAGGGTGAAGGGGTAGAAAATTATACTAATATATATTTATATAAGATTAATTTTATTTTTAGGCACATATTAGATAATGATTCCCTATGACTTCTTAGCATGTTTTATTTTTTTGCATCCTTTTGATAGAATTATGTCTCGGCCAGAGGTTTAACTAGGATTTGAAATTTACGGATTTATAATTTTAGTTTTTAAGGTTATTAAATTCTATATTAATAATTTTGTAAAATAAATATATTATTTAGACTAAAAGTATTGAGTTTGGTCGAATCCGTAAGCGAGCTAGCTCAGCTCATGAGAAGGGTCCATAACAAGGAAATCACAAAATCAAGAAGAGCCAAGTGAGTAGGTAAAGTATAACAGACAGAAATATACGCTGAATGATGATTGGTGGTCAAATCCCTCTTTGACTGTTTAGAGTATTTATCTTATCTACGTTTTTACTTCATTTAAATGCTTCTTTCCTTTTCATTTGAAGAAAAGTATATGACCTTTTCCGACTTTTTTTAGCACTAGGAAACGCGTTTGCTTCTTTTTTTCTCAAATCAATTTGTCTTCTTTTCATAGGAATTTTTAAAGGAAAACAACATATTTGTGGCGAATTTCCATAAAATATGGTGCATGAAATAAAGTTTGTATCTTTTATTATAATAGAGTAATTGATACGGTAATATTAGGTACTCGTTAACTTAAAATCTTACCCGCAAGAATGGCCGAGTTAGTTAAGCACGAAATTCCCAAATAAAATGGTCGAGCTCGTCATACTAGACTTGTCTAGTGCAATTTACTTTTCAGTATGATTTGCGAGTTATTGAATTAGAATGGAATTTTGCCTAGAACAGACCCGAATGATAACGGCTACGAGTTTCCTAGTTAAAAGAAAAAAACATAAAATCTTAATTAATCATACTTCAAAATTCACACAATGGTAATGTACCTATATGGATTGAGTAGTGTAGATTAGAAACACAATGTTATTTGATTACAATTTGAAACGAGTTGGTATTTATTTCCTACGTAGTCTTAATTATCATACTTAAAGATAAAACGACCAATTTGCATCTAAATGACACAAGGTAAAATCCCTAATCATTAGGCTTCAAATCCAAAATCTATTTTTTTTTTAAAAGACATATGAAGATGGGGAAAAATACTTGCTCATGATATTATAACTAAATAACAACAACAACGAAGCCAGTGTAATCCAACAAATGGGGTCTAGGGAGGATAGTGTGTACACAGACTTTACCCCTACCTTATACAGATAGATAGGTTGTTTTCCATAGATCCTCAGCTCAAGGAACATGGGAGATAAGGCAAAAGTAGCAAACAATAGTAAAATAATATATTAAGGTAACAGGCACGAGTGACACAACATGTAATAGCAAATAATCATGAATACGATAACACAAAAATAGTCCTAGTACTACTGGTAAGCTTAGGAGGAACACACTATTAATTGTCAACCTATAACCCTAATCCTCGATCTCCGCACCTTTCTATTGTGGGTCATATCCTCGGTAAGCTGGAGCAATCACCATTAGAAATTCGGCAAAAACCAACCACGGTCGACCGACCAATTTTGGTCGGTCAAAAAATCGGCCAAAAAACCGACCAAAGTTGGTCGATTTTAAAATATTTTTTAACGAAACCGACCAACTTTGGTCGGTTTTCTTTGGAGCAAAAATGTGAAAAACTATTTTTGAGTCCCGCGAAATGTAATTTTCAAGAAACTGATCAACTTTAGTCGATTTTTCATTTAAAATAAATTAAAACTAATATTAAAAAAATCGACCAAAATCGGTCGGTTAATTCGGCCGGCCATTTTATAAAACCGACTGAATTCGGTCGGTAATTTTATTTTTTAATAAAATCGACCAACTTTGGTTGGTTATTTTCGTGCGAAAATATAATTAAAGAGTATTAAATGAAATAAAAGACAATATTAAAATAAAATGCACCAAGTGGTAGAATAGTATCCTTCCACAATACAGACCCCGGTTCGATTCTCAGATGATGTATTTTTTAATTACATAATTAAAATATCGACCAACTTTGATTTGGTCAATTCTTTTTTTGAATTTACTTGACCGACCAAAGTTGGTGGGTAATTTTCGACCAACTTTGGTCGGTATGCCCTTCCGACCTTCAAAATACGGTCCACATGTAAATGGTCGCGTTTTGGACGGTTATTGGCCATTACTGACCCACTTTGGTCACTTTTTTTGGACGATTTTGCCCGGATTTTTAGCAGTGAATGACATGTCTTGCCTAACTACCTCTCCCCAATACTTCTAAGGCCTGTCCCTTCCCTTTCTCATACCCGCAATGGACAACCTCTCACACCTCACCGGAGCATCTATGTCTGACTTCTTCACATGTCCGAATCATCTCAGCCTTGACTCCCGTAACTTATCCTCCATATGCTACTCCTACCTTGTTCCTAATAACTTCATTCCTGATCATTTCCTTCCTGGTATGACCACACATCCATCTCAACATTCTCATTTCAATTACTTTTATCTTCTGGACATGGGACTTTTTGACAGGCCAGCACTCAGCCCCATACAACATAGCTGATCTAACCACCACTTTGTATAACTTGACTTTAAGTTCAGGTGGCACACTCTTATCACTCAAAACCCCCGAGGCGAGCCTCCACCTCATCCACCCGGCTCCAATACGATGGATAACATCCTCATCAATCTTCCAATTGCCTTGAATAATTGACCCAAGATACTTGAAACTATCTCTTTTGGGGACGATTTACGTACCAATCTTTACTTCCATTCCTTCTTCATGCATCCCATCACTGATTTTGCACTCCAAGTACTCAGTTTTCGAC
Source organism: Nicotiana knightiana (assembly GCA_005239525.1). Taxonomy (NCBI): domain Eukaryota; kingdom Viridiplantae; phylum Streptophyta; class Magnoliopsida; order Solanales; family Solanaceae; genus Nicotiana; species Nicotiana knightiana. Next base: position 11,915 of record ML432110.1, on the reverse strand, counting down.
ATACTCAACTTAAAATCCTTAGACGCTAGCGTCTGTCTCCAAACTTCCAACCTAGCGTTAACTCTGTCACGCGTCTCATCAATCAGGACTATGTCATCAGGAAATAGCATACGCCATGGCATCTCCCCTTGTATGTGTCACGTCATCACCTCTAACGCTAAGGCAAACAAAAACGGGCTAAGAGTCGATTCCTGATGCAACCCTATCTCCACTGAAAAATGATCCAAGTCTCCTCCCGCAGCCCTCACCCGGGTCTTCACCCCCTCGTAGATGTCCTTAATCACTATAATGTACGCCCTTGGGACACTGTTAGCCTCCATACATCTCCGTAGGACCTCTCTCTGAACTTTATCATAGGCCTTCTCCAGGTCTATGAATACCATGTGCAATTTGTTCTTCCTTTCCCTATATTGCTCCACCAATCTCCTCACAAGTTGTATGACTTCTGTAGTAGACCTTCCCAACATAAATCTGAACTGGTTCTCTAAAATAGTAACACTACGTCGCACCCTCCTCTCCACCACCCTCTCCCAAATTTTCATAGTATAACTCGACAACTTGATATCCCTATAGTTGTTGTTCTGAATATCACCTTTGTTCTTGTATAACAGGATCATCAAACTCCACCGCCACTCCTCGGACATCTTTCCCCCCCTGAAAATGACATTTAACAATCGAGTAAGCCATTTGTTTACCTCGAAAATGGGTGTTAACAATTACATTTGATTTGTGGTTCTAAGAATCTGTGATTTATTTTAATACTAGTAAATAAGCAAGAAATATTAGGTGTAAATCAGAAGAATATGATAACCAAATCAGTGTTGTCAAAGGAACGGGGGCCTCAAGCTCGATAACCTCGGGATCTCGAGGTCAGTTAGTAGCAATAAAGTATGAATAATAAATGAAGAATAATAAAGTTGAAGAAAAATCTTGAGCACAGTAAACGAGAAAAGCAGAGTAGAATGTTCTATAACAGTGAATGATGATCTTTACAAATGATTGGAGTCCCCTTTATATAACAGGGGAAATACATTTCTAAAAAATACTATTGGTACAACTGTATAGCCGCCTAATATGGATTTGTACGAACCAATCTTGAGATTTACGCTTTGACCTATATGCCATTGAGAAATATATGCTTTTTCTTGATTGTCATCGATTTTCCACTGCCTCGAGGTAGGCCGTGTCGGGGCTTCGATGTGTTCTCTCGAGGTATGCATTCTAAGATCGGTCTCGAACCTTACTTCGAGTCTTCCGAGCTTGGGCGCGGAACACAATAGGGACTTCAAAATCGGACTCCTCCGATTTTAGCCGTATACAGATAGTCCCCGCATTTCTTAGAATGAAATGATTAGAAACGATTTGAATTCCCGAGGTCCTTGATGATGATATCATTCCTATGACGTAGGTGTTGAAATAACCGGAGCGTCACATCGGTTCTATTCCCCAAAAGCATTGAGTGCACGTCAGAGCCGGTCGGCCACAAGTATCAATAAACAGTCGCCTCCTTTCTCTATATATACCCACTTTCGTTTCTCATTAGAAACCTTTTCAATCTGCAATACTTACTCTCCTCTATAAGTTTCCCTTTCTCCACCAGTTCTTCCGCCGTATTATCCCAAAACCTCGCTGGTTTATTAATTTCCTCCTTCTTTTTCTAAAGAAATTATGGCCAAAACTTCTAAATCTGTTCCCCAGAAAAAAGGAACCTCCACTTCTACTTCCCGTCCGACCGGTGGTAATCCTCCGGCGCTTAATGAGATCGTGCCGAGCAATTTTTCTTCAAAGAAATACTTTACAATCGAGAACCCTCCCGATGTCCCCGACCGTCGGGAATACGCATCGAGGTACATAAGATCCATCGAGGAAAGACACCTCGAAGTTGTGAGGAGAGAGTGTAAATGGGGGAAGGAGGTCGTTCTGCAAATACCCTCTCGCGAAGAGGATATCACGACCTATGTAGAGGGGTTCCTGAGCGTGTACACATACCCTTTTACACTGGGTCCCCTCGACCCGCTCGTGCTCAAATTCTGCCAAAAATATCAAGTTACCCTGGGCCAGATTCATTCATCCTTCTGGAGGATCATATTAATGATGAGATTCTTCGCCGAAAAGGCCGGGATTGAGTTCACCCTCAGCCACCTCATCCAATTATATCGAACTCAACATTTTCGAGGTTGAATCAAACTCCAACGCCGATCTACCAAGTCCTTCTTCGCCAGTAAGACGAAGTCAGGGATTGAGGTTGGAAGAGCCGGTTTATCCGGGTGAGGACCATCGACGTTACTCCCAAGGAGTTCCTGCAGTTCCCCGAGAAATGGAACTTTGAACCTGAGTAAAGTGCTTTGTTTTATTTCTTTTTCATAATTTTTGTTGAAATTCGCATAATCGTTCCTTTTCCTCTCCCACAGTTGTCCCGTGGATGCCTAATACGGTCCTCGACCTCGAGGACTGGGCTCGCAAACTGGCTGTTAATTCATCATATGACAAACGCAGGTGGAAGGATTTGTTGAAGGGCAAATGGGAAGAAAAACATCACAATACGTGTTATAATATCTCTTCCCTTAATAAAAATACATTTCTTCATGTAGCCTAATTCCATTTTCACAAGTATTGGCGATTTCTCCGAGATGAGGCCGCCCCCTCTCGGGGAGGAGGAGGAATCTTCGGCTCCAGAGCCAAAGAAGGATAATAATAAGAGAAAGAGATCCTCGAAGAGCGAGGATACTCAAAACAAAGCAGAGCCTGCTCGGAGGCGCAGAAAAAATGTTGTCATCAACGAGGATTTTGACTTTGTCTGCCGGTCCATGGATGTTGATGATGACGAAGTGGAGAGTTCGACGTTGGTGACTCGAACCAAAAAGTCTTTCGAGTCTATTAAGCCTGCTGAAGCCGAGGCTCCTAGTCTCGAAGGAGGAGTTTCAAAAGAAAAAAGGGACGAAGACCCTTCATCACCTGACTTGGTGACTGCTTCTCAGACTTCGGGAAATACTCCGAAGGGAGCGAGCTTCAAAGCTCCTCCGGCCGGTCAGAGCGCCTCGAGTGATCTCCCCGAGGCCATGACAGCAGGTCATTCACCGGCATTTCCAGCCTTTACCGAAGATGCCATAAGGGAAGCTCAGAACCTGAAGACGCCCGAGTTAGACGAAGTCCCGAGTGAAAATGACCCCTTCCAGGGTTGCTTTACTGGGGTCGATGAGGTCGAACCAGAGGATGCAAGCTCAATATTCGAGGAGGCTCAACATCTTTGCTCAATTGTAAGTTTTTAATAGCACTATAATTTTTCAAACTTCATTCTTTCTTCTTTTGTCTGATCGATCTTTCCTTTCTGCAGGCCTTCGACAACTTTAAGACTGAGTTGTGTCACTGTGAGGCCGAATTGCGTAGATCCTCGAACGAGGAGAAATCCCTCAGGCTTCTTTTTGAAAAGAAGGAAAAGAAATTGAGGCATCTTCGATTATAGTTGACTAGAGCTCGGGAATACAAGGACGAGCTAGAGAAGTAGGTAACCTTAGTTCTAAAAAAATATGGACTCCCTATCCCGTCTTCGGAGGCTAACACTTCGATATCTCAGTTGCTGCAAAAGGTGGAGATGCTGGAACGCCTTCGGGGTGAGGTTGACCACGTCACCTCTGAGTGCAATGAATAGAAGGCACAGATGGACATCCTTGCTGCGGCAAAAAAAAATGAATTGACAAAGTTAACTGCCCTTGAAATTCAACTTTGGAATGCTCAAGAGAGAAATTCGGTTCAGGCAGGCAGGATATCTGAGCTCGAGGCTGTTCTCACGAAGGCCAAGGCAGAAGTTGAGAAAGCCCCGACTGAAGCCAAAGAAATACAAACCAAGGCCAACAAGATAGTGGCCATCTATTTGAAGGATGCTTCTGATGCTCAGATGGAATTGAGAGGGGCCTCTGACCGGGAGAAAAGAAACAACAATTATGTCCGCTGCCGATCTCAGAGGGAAACCCTCGAAGAGATCCATGCTAAGGGCTTCGATCTCTCCGGGGAGATAGAGCAAGCCAAGGAAGACGAAGCTGATGCCAAATTCGTTCTTTCCTCCGATGATGAAGTTGATGTTGAAGATGATGAAGAAGAGGCTAAGAGGAGGCTTCCGGGGAAGAGGCTGTTGTTGGTTGATTTCCCAATGCACACGCAAGTGTACGTGGTCGACAAGTAATATAGGATTTTAAGTCCAGATATCGTACCCACAGGGACTTGTGATTAACTATCAACTAAACTAAACTCAAACAAATATTTTACTAAAATTAATCTAAAATAGTAAATTAAGAGATTAAAGAGACAACTAACTTAAAGACGAATTCAATGTAATTTGATATTCTAGAGTTATGGGTTGGCAAACAATCACGTTGAGTTTTCGACCTAAATCTTCAAATCAGGTTTATTGATTGACGAGGTTAATATTGCTCGTAGCCTTCTCCCGAAGTACAACTCGCCTATTCAAGCTAACCTAACGCCTATATTCCTATGGAATCAGGATTAACAAGAACGCATTAATAATTCCCGTATAATAACCAAGCAAGGCGATTAGGTATATTCCTATCCTAACCGCAAATCCGCTCCCCTGAAGGGTTAAGATCTTGCTCTACCCAATCTTATATGCAATCTAGAATTCCCTCTCCCGAGTTCAACCCTAGATTCGTAGATAGTATTCAATTGGTGATCAAGCAATTAAATAATTAAGCGCAAGATTGAATAAACAAACCAATTAAGATAAAACAATAAGAATAATTCAAGCTTCAACTACAACGTTCATGTAACACCCAAAACTCTAGAACTAATAAACTATAAAACTAAAAGAAGAGAAGAGAAGAAAAACTAAGTAGAATCCTCTGTCAAAAGTCTTCTGTCGAATCCCCCTGTCCAAAGTCCTTCAATGTGATGTTTTTGGGTCTATTTATATGTTTAGGATGAACCCTAAACGTGTAAAAGACTTCTATTCCAACTTGGAAACACTTAAAACCCGTCAAAACTCGATTTCTGGCCGACTGGGGACCCTGGCGTTTCAGCCCAAACGCCTGGCTAAGGCCAGGCACCCCCTGGCGTTTGGGCTCTAACGCCTGGCTAACGCCAGGCACCCCCTGGCGTTTGGGCTCTAACGCCTGGCTAAGGCCAGGCTGGGTCAGGCTGTTTGGCTCTGTCGCCCGGCTATCGCCCGGGTGTCCCCTTTCGCGTATTTTTCGACGTATTTGCATCCGTTTAGCCCCGTTTCCATTTCCAATTCACCTACACATAAAATAAACCCCATTAGGCACATACGACGTGTATTTTTATCATTAAAGCACATAAAATGCAAGGTATATAATGCTTAAAATCATGAATTCTAGCCACGCATCAGCTGTTCCCGAGAGGTTTGACGGAGACAAAGTCCCCGGGGGGAAAATATTCCTAAAGATCAGCCTGCCGAAGATCAAGCTGCCGAGGACGTAGTCCCCATGGGTGCTGCCTCCGAGCAGGCGACCTCGACAATAGACTAGGCCTTTTTTAATTTTGTGTAAAGGCTCCCTGTGGGAGTATTGTAAATGTACTTTTGCATCATCATCCGAATATAAAGAAATCTTTTGTTTCATCTTTGTGTTGAATTAATTTCTGACTTTTCTTTGCCTTTGAGATTTGTTGTTAATCAATCCGATGTATTGGACTTAGAATATAAAATCCTAAGGTTTTTGTGTTTTGATCGATGATCGATAGTAGATGACCACTTAAGGTCCGATCTTCGAGCTAAAATTTAGCTCGAGATTTTCGAGTCCGAACTGGGTAAGGTCTCGAGCACGGTGTGCTTCGACCTTTAAGTTATTTTTAAGTATCAGCCCTTAGGCTTTAAAACATCGTCCCTTAGGCTCTTTTAAGTTTTCCCTTAGGCTCTTTAGATTGGCCCTTAGGCTCTTTAGATTAGCTTTTAGGCTCTTACATATCGGCCCTTAGGCTCTTACACATCGGCCCTTAGGCTCTTTTTAGATTGGGTCAATTCGACCTCTAAGATGACTACAATTTTCCCCCTTTCTGCTAAAGACTTGTAAAAATTTTGTTATGCCTTGGCATGTTTTTATATTCGTTCGGATTTTCGACGGTTCGATTATTTGGAACCTCGCTTGTAAGTCGATGTGCAATGACAGTCGAGTACCTCTTGGGGTTTTCTTGAAGACTGATGTTTTCGAAGCCTTCACATTGTTCGGGGCTGATTTTATTGAAGCCCCTTTGCTTATGCCGAGGGTAGCCTGATTTAACCGGTTTTTCGATGTGTTTGAAGGTCTTTAATTTTATGATGGAAGTTGGACGTCTCCGAGCCTTAGCCTTTTCATATGGCCGTAGCCTTTAGTCCCCGAGTGAGATGGCCTTGGCCTTAATATTGAGGGGATGCCTTTTTTAAGGTCTTATAAGTTCATGTATGCCTCATTGAGGTCATGTAAATTCGAGTATGCGTCATTGAGGTCTTATAAGTTTGAGTTTGCCTCATTGAGGTCTTGTAAGTTCGTGTATGCCTCATTGAGGTCTTATAGGCTAGAGTTTTTGATGGCTCAACATGTTGACTGTCGATGACAGTCCCCGAGTATTCGAGTATATTTGGCCCTTGAGCCGCTAATGTGAAAATAGGAGAATTCTTCGAGGCACAAAAGTGTTTCGATATAATAAGAGTGCTTCTTTTAGTAATCGATACATGCATACATGTTTTTGCCATCGGGGGCTCGACTATTCTATATGAATACAGTTCATTTGACTGTTTGACCCATTACAACATTCTCCTATCGAGGCCCTTTCTTGGCATGACTTGTTTTTTTCAAAAATGTAACCTCCGAGGGTGATGCCCCCCAGTATTCGAGGTTGATAGAAAAGAAGCCTTGAATACTTGTTGAGTTTTCCTTAGGTAGAATATAGGTGTTGCCTCGTTAAAAACCTTGCCGGTAAAACTCATTTGGGATAAAACCCGATCTAAGGGAAAAAGAGTGCAACGCATGCTTTAAAACCCAAGGTATTTGAGTTGAAGGGTGCTTCGATATCTCCAATCGAACACCTGTAAGGAGTTAGTATAAAATATAAACGAAAAAGGGAAAAGGTCATACCTCAGTAATAATAACGCTTGAGCAATGATATATTCCAATTGTTTGGTGGCTCCTCAACTTCCATTATGCCAAGTTTGTAGGATACTTTTCCTACGACTCTGAGGACACGGTACGGTCCTTCCCAATCAGGGCCTAGTTTCCCTTCATTTGGGTTTCGAGTATTGAGGGTGACTTTCCTTAGAACTAAGTCCCCGACTCCGAAGTAGCGGAGGTTCATACTTCTATTGTAGTACCTTCCGATCCTTTGTTTTTGAGCAGCCATTCGAACTAATGCGGCCGTATGCCTTTCATCTAATAGCTCGAGGGAGGTGTTCATGGCCTCGTTGTTCGAGTCCTCAGTGGTGTGTTGAAATATGACGCTTGGTTCCCCGACCTCGACTGGGATCAACACCTCATACCCATATACCAAAGAAAATGGGGTCTCCCCCGTGCTTGACTTCGATGTTGTTCGATATGCCCATAGTACCTCGGGCAACACTTCTCTACATTTCCCCTTCGCATCACCTAACCTCTTCTTCAAGTTTTGGATGATGGTTTTGTTTGTGGACTCGGCTTGACCATTTGCACTTGGGTGATAAGGCGTTGATAGGATCCTTTCAATTTTATGGTCTTCGAGGAATTTTGTTACTTTGTTGCTGATGAACTGCTTCCCATTATCGCATGTTATCTCAGAGGGAATCTCGAATCGACATATGATGTGGTCTCATATGAAGTCGATGACTTATTTTTCTCTTATCTTCTCGAAGGCCCGCGCTTCTACCCATTTTGAGAAGTAGTGAGTCATAAATATGATAAATCTATCTTTACCTGGCGCTGTTGGTAGGGGACCGACGATGTCCATCCCTCATTTCATGAATGGCAACGGGGATAGAACTGAATGGAGTTGTTCTCCAGGCTGGTGGATCATTGGTGCGAACCTTTGACATTTGTCACACTTTTGAACGAACTCGTTTGTATCTTTTTTCCATGTTATCCCTGTAGTACCCCGCTCTGATCACCTTTCGAACCAAAGAATCGGCACCAGAATGATTCGCACAAGTACCTTTATGGATTTCTCGTAGCACATAATCAGTGTCCCCCGGTCCCAAGCATACTTCCAGGGTTCCGCCAAAGGTCCTCGTATACAATGTTCTATCCTCGTCGAGTGAAAATCGGGTTGCTTTAGTTCGGAGGGCCCTCAATTCTTTTGGGTCCGTGGGGAGCTTCCCATGTTTCAAGTACTTGACGTACGTATTCCTCCAATCCCATGTTAGACTTGTTGAGTTAATTTCTGTATGAACCTCTTCGATCACCGACCTCGATAGTTGTACGCGAATCCCCGGGACTATGTCATCTTCTTCAACTGATAACCCCAAGTTTGCCAGCGCATCGGCCTCGCTATTCTGTTCTCGAGGTACATGGACCAGGGTTCACTCTTTGAAGCGATGCAATGTCACTTGAAGCTTGTCTAAGTACCTTTTCATCCTATCTTCTCGAATCTCGAAACTTCCATTCACCTAGTTTACTACCAAAAGATAATCATATTTTGCCTCGATGACCTCTGATCCTAGGCCTTTGGCTAGTTCGAGACCTGCAATCATGGCCTCATACTCGGCCTCATTGTTAGTCAATTTCAAAGTTTTCATAGATTGTCTAATTGTGTTGCCTGTAGGTGGTTTTAGAACTATACCGAGCCCGGACCCTTTCACATTCGAGGCATCGTCAGTGAAGAGGGTCCATACCCCCGATGATGTGCCCGTTTTTAACAAGAGTTCCTATTTTACTTTGGGTACGAGGGCAGGCGTAAAATCGGCCACGAAGTCTGCTAAAATTTGAGACTTGATAGCCGTTTGGAGTTTATATTCGATATCATACCCTTCGAGTTCGATGGCCCATTTGGCCAATCGGCCCGATAATTCAGGCTTATGCGAAATGTTTCGAAATGGATATGTAGTTAATACACATATAGGATGACATTGAAAATATGGTTTCAACTAGGGATAATTTTTCTAAATGCGGATACCTGGTTTTAGCATCTCCTAAGATCCGACTTACATAATAGACAAGAAATTGCGTACCTTGCTCTTCTCGAACCAACATGCCACTTATCTCTACCTCGAACATGGCCAAATACAAATATAGTGTTTCATCCTCCTTCGGGGTATGAAGAAAGGGCAGGCTCGAGAGATACCGTTTTAATTCTTCCAAAGCTCGTTGACACTCTGGAGTTCATGCGAAGTTGTTTTTATTCTTAAGGAGGGAGAAGAAATGATGGTTCCGATCTGAAGACCTCGAGATGAATCGGCCTAAGGCAGCTATCTGTCCGGTCAGCCGTTGCACGGCTTTCACATTATTTACTACGGTGATCTCCTCGATGGCTTTGTCGGGGTTGATCTCGATCCCCCTGTTTGACATCATGAAGCCCAAAAATTTGCCCGAGCTGACTCCAAAAGCGCATTTCTCGGGGTTGAGCTTCATGTTGTATCTTCTTAGGATATCGAATGTCGCCTGCAAATGAGATGGTCCTCTGTGCGCATGGCATAGCATGTCATTAATGTAAACTTCCATAGATTTGCCTATTTGATGTTCGAACATCTTATTAACTACGTATGGATATATTGCTCCCGCATTTTTTAGCCCGAAGGGAATTACATTATTGCAATATGCACCATATTTTGTGATAAATGAAGTCTTTTCCTGGTCCTCCGGGTTCATTTGAATTTGATTATACCCGGAGTAGGAATCGAGAAAAGTAAGGATCTCATGGCCGGCCGTGGCATCGATCAATTGATCGATGTTGGGTAGTGGGAAGGAATCTTTAGGGCATGCTTTGTTCATATCTTTGTAGTCTACACACATTCTAAGTTTATTCCCTTTTTTGGGGACTACCACTACGTTAGCTAGCCATTCGGGGTATTTTACGTTCCTAATGGATCCTATTTTGAGAAGTTTGGTTACCTCATTTTTGATGAATGCATGTTTTACCTCGGACTGAGGTCTCCTTTTTTGCTTCATCAGTTTGAACCTGGGGTCGACACTTAGTCAATGAGTAGTTATCTTTGGTGGGATCCTTGTCATATCTAAGTGGGACCAAGTGAAGCAATCAATGAGAAATTGAATGAGTTTTTTCCTGAGTTTGGGGGTTAATCTCGTTCCCAGGTATACCTTTCATTCCGGAAGATGATCGATCAATACGGCCTGCTCGAGTTCTTCGACTATGGACTTCATTACATCTGATTCCTCGGGGGCGACGAAGGTTCAGGGGGTGAGGAAATCTTCTTCTTCGTCCTCGTCCACCTGTTCATCGGGCTCCTGCCCCTCGGGCTCAACTGAGGGTATGGGTTGTGATTTCTATTTGGCTACCTGTTTGTCTATTGACTTCTCCGAGGTAGATGGTGTTGATACCGGCGCCAAGTCGTGCACTGCGAACATCTCCTTAGCTGCCTGCTTCTCTCCTTTGTCTGAAACCTCATCATTTGATGAAGAGTTGATGGCACTGCCCTCATGCTATGGATCCATGGACTTCCAAGTAGAGCATTATACCTCATGTAACCTTCTATGACATGAAACTTGGTGTCTTGTATGGTTCCGGCCATGTTGACTGGGATGATACTTTCCTTTTTTTTTTGTTTCAATCGCCATGTTGAATCCATTCAGGACTCGAGAGGAGGGTATGATTTGGTCGAGCAGCCTGAGCTGCTCCACGACCCTCGACCTGATTATATTGGCCGAACTACCTGGATCCACGAGCACACATTTAACTTGAACTATATTTAAAAGGATAGAAATTACCAGTGCGTCGTTGTGAGGCTGAGATAGAGCCTCGATGTCTTCTTTGCTGAATGTGAGAGTGCCCTCGGGTATGTAGTCCCGAGTCTGCTTCTCCCTTATGATGGATACTTTTGTGCGTTTGAATATGGGTCCCTATGGGACATCGACTCCTTCGATAATCATGTGAATGACACGTTGGGGCTCTTCTGGTTCATTCTTTCTGTTTACATCTCTCTCTAGAAAATGGTTCTTGGCCCGGTCACTGAGAAACTCTCGAAGGTGCCCCTCGTTGAACAATCGAGCTACCTCCTCTCGAAGGTGTCTTTAGTCCTCGGTCCTATGACCATGAGTACCATGATACTTGCACATTAAGTTGGGGTTCCTATGAGAAGGATCAGACTGTATGGGCTTGGCCTTACTCATGAGTCCCCGAGAATTCTGACCTTGATTTTTTCTTCGATCATTTCGAGGGATGTTGCGCCTCAAAGTGTTCCTCCTGTATTCGACGTATGGCTGGTTTCTTTCCTTGTTTGGCCTCAGTTCCCTGTCTACATTTCTTGATTCCTTTGCTAGTATCCTGCTTGGATAAACTGAGCCCGAGGGGGCTCCCAACTGGTCGACCTCGACCCTAATTTTTGACTAATACCTGTTGTGTGCATCCACCCAAGTTACGGCGGGATACTCGATCAAGTTCTGCTTCAGCTGCCTCAAAGATATTGAGCTTCATTCATTCAACGCTTGAGTGAAGGCCTGTACAGCCCAGTCATCGGAGACTGGTGGTAACTCCATTCTCTCTAATTGGAAATGGGAGACAAACTCCCTCAACATCTTGTTCTCTCTTTTCTTGATTTTGAATACATCGGACTTCCTCGTTGCAAACTTTATGGCACCAGCATGTGCCTTTACAAATGAGTCTGCCAACATGGAAAACGAATCTGTTGAGTTTGGGGGCAGGTTATGGTACCACATCATGGCTCCCTTGGACAATGTTTCTCCAAACTTCTTTAATAGATACGACCCGGTGATCACGCTCAACTATGTCTTATAAAAAGACTAAACGGGCGTTGCAAATATAAATTTGGG
>ML432109.1:0-27894 GCA_005239525.1 Nicotiana knightiana | reverse complement strand
ATCTGAACACTCAAAATCCATAAAAGAATTCTTAACAATTTAACATGCGCATACAGGATAAGGGCAACCGACCTGAGCCATCATAGAGATCATATCTGTGCACTGCCGAGGGTTGAATGGCTTGAACCATAATATATATCTTTCAATCTCGCCGTGGCGTACGGTCCGCTCCCATGACAGTGGGGGAAATTACACTCCGCTCGCAGAATGTAAATTGCGAAGCGGTCACATGCACACACAATCCACGCATTTATTATTCATTAATTACTTTTCGTGAAAAAATTCCTTAAAATTACTTAAATTCCATGATCTCAGGAAAACAAGCCGCATGTAACATTAATTCACTAAGCATATAATTCGTTTCAAGGAAAACATAAAACATGGTGTAAGCCTAACTACCCGGACATAACAATAATAGCTGCTACGTACGGACTCTCGTCACTTTGTACGTAGCTAGCCCCCACAATTATCACATATAGCATTTAAATCACCTAGGGGGACAGTTCCCCCTTACAAGGTTAGAAAGGAGACTCACCTCGAGTAGAATCTACTCCCCGGACCAAGAACGCGCCCGAAACTCCGAACTCTACACCCGAGGACTCTAAACTAGCCAAATGTTATACAAATACATTAATTTATGCTCAAAGTATGGAAATTCTCCTACTCCTTTAATAAATTCACCATTCTTGAAGAAATTCTAAAATCCAACCCCGGGCCCGCATGCTCGGATTCCAAAAATTCTTGAAGGAAACACTCACCCATAGACTAAGGATCATTAATATGTGATTTTTACTTGATTTCATATCTAATTCACGGGTAAATCTAATAGCCTAAGGTCCCTAGCTCGAGATATGATTTTTTGTTGAAAATTAAAAAAATCTGAAAATTTAATGGTTTTAAGAATCTATTGGCATTTGGCATTATTGATACCAGGCCCGTATTTTGGTTCCGGAGCCCGGTACAAGTTTAATATAATAAATATAAATTTTCTATGAAGTTTGGTAAGAAACAGAGTCAGTTTGATGTGATTCGGATGCCCAGATGTGAAAATAGAAGTTTTAAAGCTTTCTTGAAAATTTCATTCGATTTGGTGTTCAATTCGTAGTTTTAGGTGTTGTTTTGGCGATTTGATCGCGCGAGAAAGTTTCTATGATATTTTAGGACTTGTGTGCATGTTTGGTTAGGAGCCCTGAGGGCTCGGGTGAGTTTCAGATAGGCTACGGGAAGTTATACACTTAGAAAATCTGGTTTTTCTGTAGCTTCAGGTACCTTCTGGTTTCCTTCCTGGGCTGGGGGATGGTTTTTTCTACACGAATGCGAGGCCATGGTCGCGAACACGGAGCACTGGGGGGTCTGCTCTTCGCGAATACGACTGGCAAGACGCGAACGCGTAGGGTATTGGAGGGGGGCTGGGGATCAGTGGTTTATTCTACTTGAACGCGGGCCAAGGCTCGCGAACGCGATGGTTAGGGGGGGAAGAACCATCACGAACGCATGCAATACATCGCGAACGCGAAATCCCTTTAGGATACTGAGCATCGCGAAAGCGGCAAGCCCTTCGCGAATGCGAAGAAGGCCTGACGCCCAGACCTTAAAATAGTTCAAAAATAGAATTTTACCCATTTTTCATAAACTCTCCATTAGAGCTCGGCCTAGGTGCGATTTTGAAAGGGAAACTCAACACCAATTTATAGGTTTTTACTCTTTAACTCATTTTCTTCTATTTCTATCATCACCTATTAAATTTCTATCCCTAACTTTGTTTTTTCATGGTAGAGATTAGAGATTTTGAAAGAATTGAGGGTTTTTGCAAATTAAGGATTTAGACCTCAATTTGGGGTCGAATTTTGAAACTAATTACATATTCGGGATCGAGGGTGAATGGGTGAATGAGTTTTGGTCCGAACCTCGAGTTTTGACCAAGCGAGCCTGGGGTCGATTTTTGACTTTTTGGGAAAAAGTTTAGGAAGCCTAAATTTATGCATTGTAGTTGATTTCTTTAGTAATAATTGATGTTATTAAGTTAATTGTGTCTAGATACGAGTGCTTTAGAGGTGGAATCTAAAGGAAAAAGGTAATTGAGTAGTGAGTGGCCTGTGGAGCGAGGTTCGTATTGTGCCTAACTTTGACTTGTGGGATTGAGAATCCTTGTCTTAATTTCTATATGAAAATTATGTGAGCGGCGTATATGTGAGGTGACAGGTACTTATGCGCCGCTAATTTATCTATCTTTACTGTTTCTCTCCCGTTCTTCTTATATTATTTCTTTCCCTGCTTTAATTGTTGCATGCCTACTTGTATTTCCATGCCTAATTGCTACTTGTTAGATACTGCTTCTCCTTATTGAAGATAATTGTTATTCCGTAGTTTTCGTATCCCCTATTGTTTACTTAAGCTGTTCTTAATTGTGTTTTAGTGATATTCTGGATTGGTCTCGCTGAGTAGTATTACTTGTGTAGAGTTTTATTGAGTATAAGATTTCCATTTCCCTTGTTCTGAAGTTTAAGTATTGAGAAGGATCTTGTGTTAATTTTTGAAACTTCTATACTTCCTGTGCAATTGATATGAATATCGTGGGATCGAGTTACACGCCGCAACATGTGAAATAAGGGTGACATATTGATGAGGAATAAGGATGAATTGATATTATACGGTAGGATCGGGTTGCACGCTGCAACAAGTGTGATAAGGGTGAAATGTGGTGATATAAGGGTGAACCGTGACTGTGATTATTATGATATGGTGGGATCGGGTTGCACGTCGCAACTTATGATATAAGAATAAATAAGGGAGTATAATGATATGTACGATGGGATCGGGTTGCGTACCGTAACACGGGTTGCGTGCCGTAACAATTTATATATTTATGTCCTTTCTTTAACAGCGTTAGCTGTACAGTAGAATTGAATTGCACTTAAGGATTGATAATAGCTGAACACTGATGAAGTACATTGGATACTGTATTTATTTCTTGCAAGTTACAATTTTTACTTTATTCTGCCTTCTTTTTTGTCTTATTATTCACTGTATACAACTTATATTGTGGGTGTTCCGTCGTAGCCTCGTCACGCCTTCATCGGGGTTAGGCTCGGCACTTACCAGTACATGGGGTTCGTTGTACTGATATTACACTCTGCACTTCCTATACAGATTTTGGAGCAGGTAGTGGTTGATTGAGAAGTCGGCTGCAGATTTCACAGTTAGGAGACCCAAGGTAGTCCTGCTGGCATCCGCAGGCCTTGGCATCGCCTTCTACACTCCTATACTTACTGTTTTTACTTTCCTTCACAAACATTTGTACTTTCTTTCGGACAAATATTTATAGAAAAGTCTTAGTATGTTCGTGAATTGTGACTCCAGATTCTGGGTAGAGGTAGCATGTAATTAAAGTTGATATCTATATAGCTTCACGTTTATTTCGTTTTATTTTTTGCTTGTTTACTGATAATCACTAAAAATGTAAAGAATTGGCTAAATAACCTCTAACGTTGATTTGCCTGGCAAGTGTGATGTTAGGCGCCATCACGGTCCTGACGGTGGAAATTTTGAATCGTGACGGCAACACCTAAAGATTTAAAAGGGGGAAAACAAAAATTTCGTCAAGAACTAATCCCCAAGTTCAATACGAAAAGGAGTAGGATTTCCAATCTCACAAAATTATTTGTAATCACAATTCGCAACAATTTCGCCTCCATCAAGAATGAGTCTACATAGCTATTACATCCCTAATCCGAAAGAAAAACGGAAACAACTAAAAATAAGGAAAGTAAATAATAAAAAATAAGGGGGAAAAATCCTATTCTACAAGGAAAATAATTTAAAAAAATAATAGCCCTTCTTTTTTCGCTATTTCTTCATGGGTTGTCGGAACTTGCTTCTTAATGCTACGTGGGAAGTGAATTTTCTATTCAGTCCCCGACATCAATTACAAACTCTTCCATACTTCTCGATCTATTTTTTACTAATTCGTTCGCAGGAAAGAAATTCCTACCAAAAAAAGGAAATAAAATGTTATATTTTGAAAAGAAATACTAAAATAACTTGAGAATGGAAATAAGAAGTAATACTTTTATTAGAATGAAACAAGAACTAACGTTGAGATGCCCTATTTTTATGTGAACACTCGTTTAGCGAAACTTGGTCAAACTTTGGCTCATTAAACATGTAATGAACAAATCTAGTTGAAAAACAGAAAATTAAAACTGGTCAATTGCAAAGCTATAGTTTTATAATCTTATATCCTACTTCTTTTCCAGTTAATGAATATTCTAATATTCTCCTATAAATGGCTAGTTATTTTGAAGAAAAGAAATGAAATTCTTTAGGAGAAACTTTTCGTTTTGTTTTCTCAGCAAGCTCGTCACAAATATACAATCAATTAAATTAGACCAAGTCCCTCAGCGGATATCAACTTTATCCTTTGCTCAAAGAAAGACAAAAATAATCTAAAACCAAATGACTGAAGAGATATCGACCTTTCTTTCAGTTTTCCCTCCATTTATTTTAGATTAATCCGATGCTTAGTAGCAATTAATTAGCCAACCACGGCAACCTAGACCTTTGTTAATTCCATTAAGTTAAACTGAAAATATTATTTTTATGAATACTTTAGCTAAAACAGTCCTTATCGATTAACTAATCTGCATTAGGCAAAAAAAGAAAATTTAATTCGATTACTTTAGCAACAAGAAAAATAGTCAAACACGCATCAAATACATATAATATGACGTAAATCAAGATCTGTTAGACACCGCCCCAGCAAAAGAATGTATAATTATATATGCTATACAATTAAACTAAACGAAAAAAGAAATAATAAAGGAGAAGTCGCTTGTAATTTCCAAAGGAAAGAACGAAAATAAATGTGTATTGATTATATGGAAGTCATTTTTCAGGAAACATATGTCCACACGTCATTTTTTGTTGTTTAGTCAAGAAACACCAAAATGGAAAAAAAAAATTTCGGCCAGATTTTTTTTTAATTATAATTATCTTAACTTTTAATTTCATAATACATGCTTAAATTAATAATTTGACACTATTATTAATCTTTAATAGTAAAAATTTTCATCAAAACACTATCTAATTTACTAATAATATTATTTTTAATCTTTACAACTTACAACAACATTATACCCAGTGTAATCCCATAAGTGGGATCTGGGAGGGTAGTGGGGATGCAACCTCACTCCTACCTCGTGCAGGTAAAAAAGTTATTTCCGATAGGATCAAAACGAGCATGCTTAATCACACCAGTATTGAAGAAGACATGTAGAAGTGAAGAAGTCACAGAAAAAAAGTAGTAACAGTGGCAAGATAATAGTAAAATCGAATCATAAGCAATATTAGGTAGTAATAAAATTCTAAGAGTACGAAAATATGAGAATAACATATCACTGCTAGTATAAAAGGAAAGACACTCGACTGCCTACTAACCTCCTACCCTAATTTTCGATATCTACATTCTTTTATCAATGGTCATGTCCTCGGCAAACTGAAGATGTGACATATCCTGCCTAATTATTACCTTTTCCCAATACTTTTTTAGGCGTACCTTTACCTCTTCTCAGACCCGCTATTGTCAATCCTAATCTCTCACACATGCTAACTGAGGCATTTGAAATATGTACAATTTACTCTTTTCAATTCTAACTTTCCCTCGTCAAATACTAGAAAGTATTTTTTATTATAAATATTTACCTAAAAATGTCATCCATGAAGTAATAAGTTAAATATCATACTAAACATAACATTTGGTCTCTCTCTAACCTAACGTCTCTCTAACCTAACGCCTCTGCTAACGCCGGCGACCTTCACCACAATTAGGTAAGTTCCCTCCCCCTTCTCTAACGTTTCCCCTGTTTTTCTTCTCCTTCGTCCTTCCTCCCCTCTTCTTTCCTCTATCCCCATCTCAGATCACCGGATCTGTCCACCCCCCTCCCCCATCCTACTCCCCATCTATTTATCTTCCCCCTGTTTCTGCCTCCTCTTTCTTCCTCCTCCATTATCCCTCTTCCCCTCTACCCTCGTCTTCTTTTCTCCAGTTTTTTTGTTTTTTGTTTTTTATTTCTTCTCTGTCGTTGGGCATCCCCACCGGGTAGCATCGCTCTTCTTGGTCGTCTTCTATCCTTTCTCGATGGGCTGCTTGTCAAAATTTTGGAGTAGCAACGACAACAGAGGATTCTTCATAGAAGAAATTATCCAGCGATCCTTGAGAGGTGCGTAGGGTCCAAGCGCGGGTAGCGCGTAGGTATTCTCAAACTGTAGTTGATGTTGGTCGACACCATTTTGACATCCGTAGACAATCCAAATTCTATCATTGCTTCTTAGTATTTGTATCTTGCGTGTTTATAGCTTTGTTGCCTGCCTTTTACCCTTGAGTATTGCATTAGTTGCATGACTTTGTTGTGTGTTTACCTTTCTTTTCCATTAGCTGAATCACTGTATGTCTTGTGTGATTAAGAAATTTTTTTAGTATACATTGAAGCTTTTCCACTTGTCTGCATGTGCAGTATTTTTATTCTTAAGTTGTCGTCCTTAGTTTCTTTGTTGGTAGTGTGGCTAGTCGGAACGATGGTAGAGTAGGGTCATGTCCTTGGGTAGGCCAGGGGCGGGGGGCAAGGGTGGCAAGGGGGTGGGGGCAAGGGAGCTAGTAGGCTGAGAGTGGAGTCGTGGAATATAGGGTCACTGGCGGGTTAGTCTATATAGTTAGGGAGGATTCCACTTAAGAGGGAGATTAATATAGCATGTGTTCAGGAGACTAGATGGAAGGGTACGAGGGCTCGGGATGTTAATGGTTTTAAGCTAAGGTAATCAGGAGGAGTAGCAGGCAAGAACGAGGTAGGTATTTTAGTTGATAGAGATCTCAGGGAGATGGTGGTGGATGTTAGGAGGGTAAATGATAGGCTAATGACTATTAAACTATTATTTGGTGGGGTCACTTTTAATGTGATTAGCACTTACGCACCTTAGGTGGGTCGGAGTGAGGAGGTCAAAAGGTGTTTCTGGGATGATTTGGATGATGTTGTGCATGGTATTCCACACCCCGAAAAGCTCGTCATTGGGGTGATTTTAATGGCTATATTGGGGTGACTGCTAGGGGTTATGACGAGGTGCACGACATTGGGTTTCAGAGTTAGAAGTGATGATGTTACCTCATTGTTGGAGTTTGCTAAATATTTTGACCTAGTGTTAGCTAATTCGTGTTTCCATAAGAGGGAGGAGCACTTGATCACTTTCCAAAGTAAGGTTGCCAGGACTCAGATTGATTACCTTCTCCTTAGGAGGGGTGATAGGGGCCTTTGCACTAATTAAAAGGTTATCTAGAGTGAGTGTTTGTCAACGCAACATAGGCTCCTGGTAATGGACTTGGAGGTCAAGAGAGTAAGGAAGACGAGAGCGGTGTACGGCCAGCCGAAATAAGTGGGGAGCCTTGACTAAGGCAAAGGCGCAGGAGTTGGGAGAGAAGTTGTTGGCCATGGGAGCCTGGAAGAGTAGTGGATATGCGAGTAGTATGTGGACCAAGACAACTAACTACATTAGGAAATATGCTAGAGTGGTAATAGGGGTATCAAAGGGTTATTCGAGAGGCCACAAAGGGGACTGGTGGTGGAACGAGGAGGTCCAAGGAAAAGTAGAAGCTAAGGAAGCGACATCTTTGAAGCTAGTGTGTAGCACATATGAGGATGATCAGAGGACGTGTAGGGAGTGCTATAACAAGGCAAGGAAAGAGACAAAATTGGAAGTCACTGTGGATAAAACTACAATTTTTAAGCGATTGTATGAGGATTTTGGGGGAAATGAGGCGACAGGAAGCTATACAGATTAGCTAAGATTAGGGAGAGGAAGGCTTGGGACCTGGATCAAGTGCAGTGCATCAAAAACAAAGATGATAAGGTTCTGGTGGAAAAGGCGTGTATTAGGCGTAGATAGCAGGATTATTTCCACAGACTCCTGAATGAGGAAGGGGACAAGAAACATCGTGCTAGGTGAGTTGGAAAACTCAAGGAGTCATAGGGATTTTGGGTTTTGCAGGCGTATAAAGAGCGATAAGGTTGAGGGGGCACTGTGGAAGATAAGCAGAGGGTAAGGCAATTGGGCCTAACGAGATCCTAGTAGAATTTTAGAAGGAAGTGGGTCGGGCAAGGTTGGAATGGCTTACTGGGTTGTTTAGTATCATTTTGAGGGTGAATAAGATGCCCGAAGAATGGCGGTGGAGTTTGATGATCCCTGTGTACAAAAACAAAGGTGATATTCAGGGCTGCAACAACTATATGGGTATCAAGCCGATGAGTCATACTATGAAAATTTGGGAGAGGGTGGTGGAGAGAAGGGTGAGACGTAGTATTGCTATTTTTGAGAACCAGTTCGGATTTATGCTGGGAAGGTCTACTACATAAGCCATTGCATTGGTATTCATAGACCTGGAGAAGGCCTATGATAAAGCCCCCAGAGAGGTTCTATTGAGATGTATGGAGGCTAGCAGTGTCCCAGTTGCATACATTAGAGTGATTAAGGACACGTACGAAGGAGTGAAGACTCCACTAAGGACTGCGGAAGGAGACTCGAATCATTTTCCAGTGGAGATGGAGTGCATCAGGGATCGGATCTTAGACTTTGCCTTAGTGTTAGAGGTGTTGACGCGACAAATACAAGGGGTGATGCCATGATGTATGTTATTCGCTGATGACATAATCCTGATTGATGAGAAGCGTGACAAAGTTAGCGCTAGGTTGAGTAAGTCAAAAGTTGAGCACTTGAAGTGCAAGTTCAGTGATGGGATTCCTGAAGAAGGAGAGGGAGTGGAGATTGGTACTCAAGTCGTCCCCAAAAGAGAGAGTTTCAAGTATCTTGAGTCTACTATCCAAGGCAATAAGGAGATTGATGATGATGTTGCCCATTGTATTGGAGCGAGGTGGATGAGATGGAGGATCGCCTCGGGGGTTTTGTGTGATATATGAGTGTGCCACCTGGACTTAAGGGCATGTTTTACAGAGTGGTGGTTAGACCGACTATGTTGTATGGGGATGAGTGCTGACCCGTCAAGAAGTCTCATGTCAAGAAGATGGAAGTAGCTGAAATGGGGATGTTGAGATGGATGTGTGATTATACCAGGAAGGACATGATCAGGAATGAAGTTATTATGGACAATGTAGGAGTGGCATCGGTGGAGGACAAGTTGTGGGAGTCGAGGCTGAGATAGTTCAGGCATGTGAAAAAGAGAAGCATAGATGCTCCGGTCAGGAGGTGTAACAGGTTGTCCATCGCGGGTCTAAAGAAGGGAAGGGGCAGACCTAAGAAGTATTGGAGAGAGGTAGTTAGGCAGAACATGTCATTGCTCCAGCTTACCTAGAATATGACCCACGATATAAAGGTGTGGAGGTCAAGGATTAGGCTTGTAAGTTGACAAATAACAGTGTGTTGCTTACCAATAGTACTAGGATTATTTTTGTATTATCTTATTCATGGTTCTTTACTATTACATGTTTTGTCATTCACGCCCGTTAACTTAATATATTTTTGTTACTATTGTTTGCTACTTGTTATTTTATCTCCATCGTCCCTCGAGCCGAGGATCTATCGGAAACAGTTTCTCTATCTTTATAAGGTAGGGGTAAGGTCTACGCATACATTATCGTCTCTAAACTCTATTTATGAGAATTCATTGAGTTTGTTATTGTTGTTGTTTATTTTATCTTTTGTTTTCAAATATAAGCAAGTCAGTCACGAGGCCAAATGACGCGGAAAGACTAATATTACTCACTACTCACCTACTTCTTATTTTTTATTTATTTATTGCCATATTTGACTTCGAGGAAAGCTCGATGAAAGCACTTTCCTATTTTTTTAAAACTTAAAATTAAAGCTGAGCAAGGGACATTACGTAATATGAAAGACGTAAGATTATATGAAAATTTCTGTGATATTGCAAGTGATCTATATCAGAAAACATAAAGAGCTAGACTATACGTTTTGGTATAATTAATTATAAGTTGGTGTTGGAATTAGTCAATAAACACTTTTGTCACTAGATCTTTTGCCCTTGTCCATCTATAAATATTTCAAATCCAATTCTTTCCTACCTCTCCTTGATCCTAACTAAAGCTATCGTACTATATCAAGAATCTCAAGCAATTAAAAGGGTAAGTTTCTTCCCTTTTTTGTTTAACTTCCTGATGCTTTTCGCAATTTAATAAACCTTTAGCTGATAATCCTATCATCTTTCCATCTTTTATTTCTTTCACACTTCCCCACCAACAATTTTCTCACTAGATATTACTTTCTCAGTACATATTATTTTTCCATACATAAAAGCGGAAAGTCTTTCTTTTATCCTCTCTTTCTTTCTTTATCATTTTTCTCAGGAAAAAGAAAATGAAAAGGATATGGACTTGGACTTGTTAAGAAATTTTTTATTTTGAGGTTTAGAGTTTAGAGTTCTTCGACTTGCTAATACGCGCTTCTTAGAGAAATAAAGGTTGAATACAACAACAACAAACCCATTGTAGTCTCACGAGTGGAATCTGGGGAGCTAGGTTAATGTGTACGCAGATCTTACTCCTATGTTGAGAAAGTAGAGAGACTGTTTCCGGTAGGCTGAATATAAAAGCCCCGGGCTCTCTTAGGCATTTTAGCTATATGGTTTTATTCCTCTTCTAGTAGCTAGTACGCAGGGAGGACACTCCCTTTTAAGATAATTATATTCCGTCCTAAACGAGCAAGAAAGACTCCTTCTATCTTATTAGTCTAGCGCTAACGAGCAAGAAAACGGATATACCCTCTCATCCAGCCGAGCATAACTAAGTCTCTTCTATTATTTTGTTGTATCGGGTTAACAAGAGCTAATCCTCTTTTTAGAAACCTAGCTAACCCAACCCGGTTCGAATCTTATTTGAAAATTAAAAGCTTAGGAGAGAATTTCAAGAATATATAGAGGTTTGAGAAAGGAAGACAAGCAAGTAGCTAGTACTAGTAGTTTTTAATTCGTCTATTGGATATAGCATTTATATTGTTCTTTTAATTTTAGTTATTATTTTCCTTTTCTTGCAACCAGGATTATTTGGGAAAAAACACCAAACCAAGAAGCTAAGGTACATGTTTGCTACTAGAAATAAATCAATGGCATATTCTTTGGTTTCTCCAAACACCTTTGCTCTCAAGCTGAAAATAAACTGCAAGGATTGTGAAAGGAAAGTGAGAAACATGCTGCTGAAAATCCAAGGTGTCCATTCAGTGAAGATTGATGAAAAGCTTGGAAATGTAATTATTTCAGGCACAGTTGATCCTGCAACAATTCTAACCATATTAGAAAAACTTGGTAGAAAAGCAGAACTCCTATGGGAGCAAGGAACTCCTATAAACAACAGCGCGAAAAATGTTCAGATCATCACACAATCAAAAGTGATTAATCCGCTGAATGATCCAGATATTATGACTCAACTAGAGCAATTGTCTGGAATTCCAGGATTGCAAACTGTTGAGGTTACAAAAACTATTAAGTTAACATTCCAAGGAGAATCAAGAAATGACTCTACTGATAAAATCTTGGAGATTAGTACTACAAACAATTTGAACAAACCTCATCGTCAAGTGCTTTCACATGACCAGTATTCCCATGGTGGTGGATTTTGTGCTGCTTCTTCGTCGTGCTGTGGTGGTCATGCTGCTATAAATCATAGCCATAATCTTTATAGATGTTGCCAATATGGTGGTAATACTAGTTTTGGTTCTTGTTGTGGAAATAGTACAAACTGTTGTTACAATAATAGCCTGCCCAAAATGGAAAACTGGGGTAGGGTGCTGCCCCTCAATTCTCAACCCCTGCCTATGACAGCACCACCATGGTCGACTACTGATACTATTCCATCAGCCCCTACTTTGCCATCCCAGTATTTTCAGGCACCGACGTCTCCACCATCATCATCCTCGCCAAAGCCTTATACCTATCACAGTGTCCTAAGCGACGAGAATGCCAATGGCTGCATAATCCAATGAATTGCTGCCATATATGTGTGAGTGAGCGTGTGTATGTGTGTGTTTTTCATATCAAGTTATGGTTAAGGTACAATTGTTACAAGAAAAAACCCCCCCAAAAAAAAAAAACAAAAAGAAAAAGCAAAAGGTAGAGGAAATACAGAAAGTAGTACTCCTAGGTAGTAGCTCATATAAAATCTGTGATGTGATAGATCTATTGGTCAACTGGTCTAGTAACTAGTTTGTAAAGTTTGGTCATCATTGTGTGAAGTTAACACGTATTCAGGTAAAAAAAAAAAAATGTATTCAGGTATAAATCCTTGATCAGTTCCATTGATGCGTTTCTATTAAAATAATTTAAATGTGCTATATGATTAGGTGACGGATTCACGTGGACCCAAGCGGGTTAAGTTGAATCTGCTTCACCAAAAAATAATATTGTGTATATGTATAAATTACGATTAAAGCAGCATAAATTTTGTATAAATATTTTATTTGAACCCGCTTGACAACTACTATTTTACGACTACAGTGTGTACTTCTAAAATTGAACTCGCTTGCAGAAAATTCTGGATCCGCCATTGGATTAGAGCGAGGAATTTACTTTTATCAAATTCACTCTGCTGGGAACAGAACCAATAATTAGCTATGAATTCATAAAGTAAAGAAAAATAAGATGGAATACTTGCACTTCCAGCAAACCTGCTGATTTTCTTCTGACCAACTACTAGGGTCTAGGGAGGTTGTGTTGAAGCGGCCTAAGCAGGAAGAAGTAACAATAGAAATCAGTTTCTGTTGGCCCAAGAAATTGAATGCTTTTGAAGATTGACAAAGGAACTCAAAGATGAACCTGGTCCATCACCGGAAGACATAGACACACGCAGAGTTAAAGGCACATGAGGTGCACATGCAGGAGATAAACGAAATTTGAGAAATAAGAGATATCTTCTGATCGAAAAGATTGCAAAATGATAAGGAAAATGACTCCTTATTCAGTAAGAACTGAATCAAAGATAAGGAAGGATTTGAGGAGTTGAGATTAACTAGAACACTTCCACCAAGGAAGAGTAGCATTAGAACTCTAGTAAATCTCTCGTCTACTAATCCTATATATTGCAGATTGTTCTTATTGTAAAGGTACGCACAAAAGCAGAAGTTAAGCAAGAACTGAGAGCAAAATTAGAAAGGCAATTTTGCAAGCAGTTCGTGTGAGATTTAAGTGTGCGACTCTGAAGCTACTTGAACCAGCTAGAAGAACAAGTTCCAACTGTTGTCTTTTAGTCTAGTTTACTTGTAGTTTACCTTTTCAGCTTTATCTAGAAGCGTCTGTAATAGGTACTGTGTGTTTCAAGTTATATCTAACTTGGAGTTTGTCGCAAATAGCTAGAGGCTAGTTTGCGACAAAGGGATTAGAGGTAATCCTAGGTTTACAAAAGAGTTTTTGTAAATGCTGTTTGGCTCACTGATTTAGTAAAGAGTTTGGGAAAATACTACTGAGAAGTAGGTCGTGTTTTTTCATCTTTTGATCCAAGTATTTTCCACATAAATCTTTATTTTCTGTATTTATTATTCTGCAAACAGTAGAGGTTGGAACACATAGAAGAACCTGGTCCTTCTATAACTAGTGCACGCGAAAATCGGACACCACACAAATCATCCCCCTCTTGTGTGGTATTGACTTTTAGAACATCAATTGGTATCATAGCGGGTTATCCTTGAAGAGGCTAACACCTTAGGAAAAGATCAAGATGAGTGCACCACCAAGGAATTGGGAAGGACAATCAACCGCTATGCCGCCACTATTCAATGGCCAGTACTATTTCTGGTGGAAGAACAGGATGAGAGATCATATAATTGGTGAAGACTATGAGTTGTGGGACATAGTTACTGATGGTCCTTTGGCCACCATGAAAAAGAATGCTGAAGGAGTAGACGTGCCAAAGACAAGAGCTGACTAGATTGATGAGAATTTGAGAAAGTGGGAGAAAAAAGCTAAGGCCAAGAAATGGCTTGTGTGTGGACTTGGTCCAGATGAGTACAACAGAATTCAAAGTTGTACTACTGCCAAGGAAATTTGGGACACTTTGCAAGTGCCTCATGAAGGAACTACTCAAGTGAAGAGATCCAGAGGTACTCTACTATATTCTCAATAGGAGAATTTCTCTATGAAGGAAGGAGAGACCATTCAAGAGATGTACACTAGGTTCACTAGACTGACTAATGAACTGAAATCTCTTGGAAGGACTCTTCTTGAGGAAGACAAGGTTGAGAAGATTTTGACAAGTGTTCTGCCAATCTCTTGGGAGAGAAAGATCACTGCAATTCAAGAATCCAAGAACATTGCAACTCTCAAACTGGATGAGCTAATTGTAACTCTTACTGCCTATGAACTTAGAAGGCAGATAATGAAGATGGATGCTCCCAAGAAGGAAAGGAGTCTGGCACTAAGGATCACTGAAGGAGTAGGTCTGGAAGAAGATGAAATGGCTATGATCACCAAGGATTTCAAGAAATATCTTATGAGAGGAAAGGGCTTCTCAAGAGGTGGAAACTACAACAAGGCAAGGGTACCAGAAAAAATGACTAATGAGGGCTGCTACAAATGTGGGAAGACTAATCATCACATCAAGAACTGCTCTCAGTGGGAAGTTGAATGGAAAAAGGAAAGTTCTAAACGAAGGAGCCGGAAGAAGGAATAGGTTCATCCCAAGAAGAATAAAGTATCAACAAAGTCTATGGTCGCTGCTTGGGGAGAAAGTTTAGATGATGAGTCAGATGATGAAGATGGAGATGAACAAGCACTTATGGAAATTGGTGAATCAGATGAGGAATCTCATGAGGAATCTGAAGTAAGTATATTTCATCTCAAAGACAAGATTAAGCTCTTGTCCAAAGAAAAACTCTCTGAATTATTTCTAGAATTTATTGATGAATCTGAAGTAATTAATAAGGAAAAGGAACATCTGTCTAAGAAGTGTGTAAGTTTAAAAGAAAAGTGTAAAAACCTGGAACTCAGAGTCACTGAGATTGTGAGTGAAAACACTGCTCTGAAGAACCAGGTTCATCCACTTGAGACAAATGTCCTAGATTTAGAATCTGAAAATCTAAAGCTGAAACTAGGAACCAGTAAGAAGATAGCTGAAAACTCTCAACTCACCTTGGAAGAAAATGTAGGTAAACTAAAAGATGAGTTGTATAGGAAGGATGAACAGATAAGAGTGTTCAAGGAGGAACTTGGTAAGGTCAAACATGAATTAGACAGAAATTGTAAATGGAACAGATCCTACGATGCTTTGACATGGCTACAGGAACATCATAGTAGCAATATGAGAGGACTTGGCTTTGGGAGTCAGCTGCCTAAATGAGATCCTAAAAGAAAGTACCTCAACCTTCCTGAGAACAAGATCTGTACCCATTGTGGTAAGACTAGTCACTACAAAAGTGAATGCAATGCAAAAGAACAGGTCAGTCAAAAGAATAAAAGTTTTGTTCGAGGGAAGAATTGGTTACCAAATTGGGCTAAAAAGAATTCAATTCATCCTTTAGAATAACCCCTAATTTTCTTTTGTAGGTTCAATTGAAAGGAAGTAGCCAAATATGGTAAGGATGACACACGGACCAACCAAATATAGTGGCTGCTCAAAACACATGACTGGCAACAAGGACCAGTTCCTTTCTGTCACGACCCCAGATCCTAACAGGCCGTGATGACGCATATCGTGGAACTAGGCTAGCCAACCATCACCTTACTACGCATTTGTTCAATTATAAGAGTTCACAATTAAATAATAAGCAGCAAAATATAGCATAGAATAATATAATTAAACCTTAGCGTCCCAATAATAGTCTAACAACTCTAAACAAAACCTCCCAAGACTGGAGTCAATAGTCATGAGCATCTAAGATCAAAATAAATCTAACTCTGCTAATACTATAATATACGTCTCCGAATCAATTGATAAAACTAAATAAGGAAGGGAAATGGAGAAGCTGTGGACGTTGGGCAGCTACCTCGAAATCCCGTGAACTGATGCTACAAGAAAGGACAGCTACTGCTCCGGATCGTCACCTGAATCTGTGCACAGAGGCACATGGAGTCTTTATGAGTATGCCAACTCAGTAGTAATGAAAATAAATCACAATCTAAGAATTATAGAACAAACAGTACAGATACACAATTTCACAAAAGCCAGTAAAACACTAAGTTATCAGGTAGTATTTGTCAAATACATATGTTCGAAATGAGTTTCCAGAAATCCTTTGAAACAAGTGTAATATCATTATATCTCAGTAAAACTCTTAGTAAAAATTAGTTTGAAAACGAAGTAAATCATAGTTCAAAAACTTAGTAAAATCATCATAAATCTGCCCCTCGGGCTAAAATCATTTCTCGTAACAGTTTCCCCTCCGGAGGGGCTCCTACAGCCCAAGCGCTATAACAACATAAGGCCTGAAAGCCTCCTCACAATATAGGCCTGAAAGCCTCCCTCATATAAGGCCTGAAAGCCTCCTCACAATATAGGCCTGAAAGCCTCCCTCATATTAGGCCTGAAAGCCTCCTCACAATATAGGTCTGAAAGCCTCACTCAGTCAGACACTCTCAATTTTCCCTTAGGCCATAAACATACCGGGTTCCCGACCCAAAACAGTGATTCATTTTTTCAATAAATAGTATCAAATACTCTGAGTTCAAAACAATTTATGAGGGAAAACTGAGTGAAAAATCATAACATATCGGTGAGGAAAATATAGTAAACACAACCCCCAAGGGGAAAACAGATCGGCACTAGGTCCCAAACACGGCTTACAGCCCAAATCATAGCATAATAAAATAATACTAATTAAGCATAGGCTTAAAAGTCGGTTTAGAAACTCAATTGTCGCCTAAATAGGAAGATATTTCCAAAGTTTCAACCTTTGCATTTCAATGCCCGTGAAAGGGTGCATAGTTCGGGGTTTCATACCCTCAGGACATGATTTAAAGACATTACTTACCTCAAAACTAGCCCAGAAAGAATTCTGCAACACACTTGCCTCTTGTATCAACTTCTGAAGGCTCCAAATCTACCAAGTTCAGATTTTTATCATCAATTTATGCTTAAGGAATAAATTCCGATTGAAAAATATCAAATTTAGCTCAAAAACCCGAATTTGGTCATAACCCGACACCCAAACCCACATACTGAAACTCAAATTTTTTTATACAAATCTGTTCTTCATCATCTCACGAGTACGTACATATAAATAACGCTTAAATTGGAGTCCGTTTGACCTCTCAAAAATCGACCCCTAAAGGTCTCATAATCTCAACCCTTAAGCCCACCTTTTTCTACTAATTTTCATGAATTAAATTCTGAGATTGTGTTCTATAATCACCCATAAACGAGTTTTAATGATCAAAACACTTACCTCTATGATGAACACTGATTTCCCTCTTCAAATTTTGCCCCCAAAGCTCTCTATCCGTACAAAAATGGTGTAAAAAGGGTTTAAGTCGCGGAGGGTTTATTTATAACAGCCCAATGATTTACTCTCCGCGATCGCGGATTTCCCTCACGCGATCGTGATGCCTTGGTTCCTTACTCCACCCGATCGCACACCATATCACACGGTCGCGATGACCACTGACCTCTACTCTCCCACGCGCCAGGTTAGCTCTACGCGATCGCAACCTAGCTCACGCGATCGCACTTCACCTTCTTCCAATCCTACGCGATCGCACTACGATGCACGCGATCGCGATGCACGATTTTACTTAGACCTCAGAGTCTTCTACGCGATCACAGCCTTTTCCATGCGATCGCGATGCACAAATCCCTGCTGCACAAAAACCAGAAAACCAGCAATTCTCTAAGTCCAAAAATGCCTGTTAACCACCCGAAATCAATCCCGAGCCCCTCGGGACCCCAACCAAACTTACCAACATATCCCATAACATCATTCAAACTTAGTTGCACTCTCGAAACACCAAAACTAACATCAAAACACCAAATTTACATCAGATTCAAGCCTAAGAACTTTGAAATTTCTAAAATCCACCAACGATGCCGAAGCTATCCAAAACAACTCCGATTGACCTGAAAATTTGCAGATATATCCAAAATGACATTACGAACCTATTCTACGTGTCGGAATTTCATTCCGACCTCGATAGCCTATTTTCCACTGCCGACTAGAAATCATCAAGACTAAATTTCGCCAATTGAAGCCTAATTCTACACCGGACATCACAAAATTATACTGAACACACTCCTAAGTTCCAAATCACCTACCGAAGCAATCCGAGCCATAAAATCCGCATTCCGAGGTCGTTTACCAATAAGCCAATTCTCAGTTGACTTTTTCCCATTTTAAGGGTATTTTTAAAGGCTAGATGACTGAACTCTCACTACCACCATTCGATTTCAAGCCCATCAACTCTAACACATCAATAACAGAATAACCAACCTATGAAAAGTCAATAACAACAATTATAATGCAGGTTCTACGTAACGACGGACCGGGTCTTTACATTCTCCCCCTCTTAAACAAACGTTCGTCCTCGAACGAGTCTAGAACATACCTGGAGTCTCAAACAAGTGTGGATATTTGCTCTGCCTATCCCGCTCGGTCTCCCAAGTAGCCTCCTCGATTGGCTGACCTCTCTACTGAACCTTCACTGATGCTATATCCTTAGACCTCAACTTTCTGACCTCGCGAGCTAAAATTGCTAGTGGCTCAACCTCATATGACATATTACCCTCGAGCTGAACTGTGTTGAAGTCTAACACATGTGACGGGTCACTAACATATTTCCTGAGCATCGACACATGAAATACCGGATGAACACTCGATAGATTGGGTGGCAAAGCAAGTCTATAAGCCACCTCTCCAACCTTCTGAAGCACCTCAAAAGGACCAATAAACCGTGGACTTAACTTTCCTCTCTTTCCGAACCACATAACACCCTTCATGGGTGATACCTTCAGCACTAACTTATCACCTTCCATAAAAGACACATCCCGAACCTTCTGGTCTGCATAACTCTTCTGCCTAGACTGCACCGTGCGAAGTCGCTCCTGAATCAACTTCACCTTCTCCAACGCATCCTGAATCAAATCTGTGCCCAGTAACTTAGCTTCACTAGGCTTGGACCAACCAACCGGAGATCTACACCTCCTACCATATAAAGCCTCATACGACACCATCTAAATACTAGACAGGTAGCTGTTATTATATGCAAACCCGCTAGTGGCAGAAGTTGATCCTATGAACCACCAAAATCAATCACACAAGCACGTAGCATATCCTCCAAAATCTGAATAGTCCGCTCCGACTGCTCGTCGGTCTGTGGGTGAAATGCAGTGCTCAACTCTGCATCAGTACACATGCCTCTCTGCAAGGCCCTCCAAAACTGAGATGTGAACTGAGTACCTCTGTCAAAAATAATAGAAACCGGAACTCCATGCAACCGGACAATCTCCTTAATGTAAATACCAACTAACCGCTCTGAAGTATAAGTAGTACAGACATGAATGAAATGCGCGGACTTGGTCAATGTATCCACAATATCCCAAATCGCATCAAAACCCTTCAAATTCCGTGGAAGCCCAACTACAAGGTCCATAGTAATCTGCTCCCACTTCCACTCTGGAATAACTAACCTCTGAAGTAATCCACCTGATCTCTGGTGCTCATACTTGACCTGCTGGCAGTTGAGACACCGTGCTACATACTCAGCAATATCTCTCTTCATCCGCCTCCATTAATACTGCTGTCTCAGATCCTGGTACATCTTCGCGGCACCCGGATGAATAGAATACCGCGAACTTTGAGCCTCTGCTAATATCAACTCTCGAATACCATCCACATTGGGCACGCAAATACAGCCCTGCATCCTCATAACTCTGTCATAACCAATAGTCACATCCCGGGCATCACCCCGACGAACTCTATCCTGAAGAACTAACAAATGGCGGTCATAATACTGTCGTGCCTTAATCTGATCAAATAAAGAAGACGGGGAAGCCATGCTAGCTACCACCCGTGGAGGGTCTGACAAATCCAATCTCACCAACTGACCCGCTAAAGCCTGGACATCAAGTGCTAACGGTCACTCTGCTGCTAAAAGGTAAGCTATACTCCCCAAACTCTCGGCTCTGCAACTCAAGGCATCGGCCACCACATTGGCCTTCCACGGGTGATACAAAATAGTAATATCATAATCCTTGAGAAGCTCTAACCATCCCCTCTGACGCAAATTCAAGTCCTTCTGCCTTAGCAGATACTGCAAGCTACGATGAACAGTGAAAATCTCACGCTGGACCCCATACAAGTAATGCCGCCAAATCTTTAAGGCATGAACAATGACAGCCAACTCAAGATCGTGCACTGGGTAATTCTTCTCGTGCACCTTCAACTGTCTCGACGCGTAGGCAATCATCCTACCGTCCTCCATCAACGCTGCTCCCAAACCAACTCTAGAAGCATCACAATAAACTGTGTAAGAACCCAAACCAATAGGCAACACCAAAATCGGAGTTGTGGTCAATGCTGACTTGAGCTTCTGAAAGCTCTCCTTGCACTCGTCAGACCATCTGAATGGATCACCCTTATAGGTCATTCTAGTCAATGGTGAAGCAATAGAAGAGAATCCCTCCATAAAACAACGGTAATATCCCGCTAAACCAAGGAAACTCCGAATCTCTGTGGCTGAAGACGGTCTGGGCCAACTCTGCACCACCTCAATCTTCTTCGGATCAACCTGAATACCCTCACTAGACACCATGTTCCCCAAGAAAGCCACTGAACCAAGACAAAACTCACACTTGGAGAATTTTTCATAAAGCTTCTCCTCCCTCAATCTCTGTAACACAACCCTCAAGTGCTGAGCATGCTCTTCCTGGCTATGAGAATAAACCAGGATGTCATCAATGAACACAATGACAAACGAATCAAGGTAAGGCTGAAACACGATGTTCATCAATTGCATGAACGCGGCTGAGGCATTGGTCAACCCAAATGACATAACCAGAAACTCAGAATGACCGTATCTGGTCCTGAAAGCAGTCTTCGGAATGTTAGAATCCCGAATCTTCAGCTGATGATACCCAGACCTTAAGTCAATCTTGGAGAACACCTTAGCTCTTTGAAGCTGATCAAATAAGTCATCAATACGAGGTAAAGGATACCGGTTCTTCACCGTAACCTTATTCAGCTGTCTATAATCAATGCACATACGCATGGAGCTATCCTTTTTTTTCACAAACAACGCCGGCGCACCCGAAGGCGATACACTAGGTCGGATGAACCCCTTATCTAAGAGTTCCTGAAGCTGATCCTTCAATTCTTTCAAATCTGGTGGTGCCATACAGTAAGGTGGAATAGAAATAGGTTGAGTGTCGGGCACCAAGTCAATACCAAAATCAATATCCTTGTCAGGTGGCATGCCTGGAAGGTCTGCAGGAAATACGTCCGGAAAATCACGGAATACAGGAACACAATCAACAGATGGAGTCTCACTACTAACATCCCTCACGAAAGCAAGATAGGACTCACACCCTTTCTCAACCATACGCTAAGCCTTTAAATAAGAAATCACTCTGCTAGGCACGTGCTCTATAGACCCTTTCCACTCAACTCTCGGAACTTCGGGCATAGCCAGTATCACGATCTTAGCGTGACAATCAAGAATATCATGACATGGGGATAACTAATCCATGCCCACAATTACATCAAAATCGACCATACTGAGTAACATCAAGTCCACTCGGGTCTCCAGACCCCCAATAGATATAAGACACGATCGATACACACGGTCCACAACAATAGTATCACCCACTGGAGTTGAACCATGAACAGATTTAACTAAAGACTCACGGGCATATTCAGGAAGTGAGCAAAATAGGATGAGACATAAGAGTATGTTGAACCAGGGTCAAATAAAGCCAAAGCATCAGTGTGAAAAACCGAAATAGTACCTATAATCACCGCATCTAAGGCCATAGCATCAGGCCTAGCCGGAAGTGAATAAATACGTGGCTAGCCTCCACCTGCTCCACCCCCCCCTCTAATGTGGCCTCTAGCTGCCTGACCACCACCCCTAGCTGCCTGGGTAGTTGGTGAAGTGACTGGGGCTGAAGCCGAGGGCTGAACCCTCTGATGGGATGAACTACTGGGACGACGGGGACACTGCCTCCACCCATGTCCGAACTCTTCACACTCATAACAACCACCTGAAACTGGAGATGAAAATGAACGAGAACCTCTGCCACTTTAATAACCAACAGACGAACCATGCATAGATGAACCCTGACAAAATAATGCTTGGGCGAAGCTCTGAGCTGGAAGGGCACTAAAAGATGAACGTCCCTGATGAGAATTGCAAGGACCCTGCCTTGACGATACACCACTGTAAGCTGGGCGAGCTGGCTGTGGAGGTCTAAATGGACGACCTCTGCTAGGCTGAAATTGCCCTCTAGGAGGGGTACCACTGAAATTACCTGATCCCCGAGGCCTCTTAGCCTCCCTCTCCTCGCGCTCCTGCCTGCAAACCGACTCAATGTCTCGAGCTATACCAACAACTGCTCAAACGTGGCTCCAGACACCCTCTCTCTAGTCATCAAAATCCAAAGCTGATACGTCAGACCATCCACAAATCTCCTGATATGCTCCCTGTCAGTGGGGACTAACTTCGAAGTATGTCTGGCCAACTCAGAAAACCTCATCTCGTACTGAGTAACAGACAACTCTCCCTGGCGTAGCTGCTCAAACTGCCTGCGCTGCTCCTCTCTGTGGGACTGAGGAATATATTTCTCCAAAAAGATCGTGGAGAATTGCTGCCAGGTGAGCAGTGCTGAACCAACCGGCCTACGTCTCTCGCATGATTCCCACCAAGTAAAAGCAGCACCAACAAACTTATAAAGTAGAAAAAGAAACCCTGTTGGTCTCCAGAATACCCGCAGTACGAAGCATCTTCTGACATTTATCAAGAAAACCTTGGGCATCCTCGCCCTTTGTACCGTTGAAGGTCGGAGGCTGAAGTCTGCTGAACCTCTCCAACCTGCGTTGCTCATCCTCAGGCATAGCAGGGACCACATAACCCTGAATCAGAGCAACTGGCTGATCTGGGGCTGCTCCCGGTGCCTGAATACCTCGTACAACAGGCTCAGGTGCCAGGGCAACTGGAGTATGATTGCCTCCCCCGGCCTGAGTTGCATTGGTAGTAGTGGTCATAGCAATAGGCACAACAGGTGCCTGAGCCTGTCCCGCTTGAGAAACGTCAGCGGGAACCTGATCCTGAACGATAGGGGGATCTTGTGGCATTGTTCCGGCTGCTGCACGGGCAGGTCCCCCAGCTCTACCACGGCCCCGACCCCTTGTGGGTCTGGCTGGTGCCTGGTCACCCAGATCGGTATTGCATTTCCTCACCATCTGTGAGAGAATGAAACAACATAAGTTTAGATTTCAAGAATCAATAGATTGGCACGAAATATTTCAAAAAGATATAGATGTTTCCTAAGAGTTTTGCAGCCTCTCGAAGATAGACGTCTCCGTACCGATCCGCAAGACTCTACCGAACCTGCTCATGACCGTTGAGTCCTATGTAACCTAGAGCTCTGATACCAACTTGTCACGACACTAAATCCTAACAGGCTATGATGGAGTCTATCGTGGAACTAGGCTAGCCAACCATCACCTTAGAGTTCAAAATTAATAATAAGAAGCAAAACATAACATAGAATACTATAATTAAGTCTTAGCGTCCCAATAATAGTCTAACAACTCTAAACAAAACTTCCCAAGGCTGGAGTCAATAGTCATGAGCATCTAAGAATAAAATAAATCTAACTCTGCTAATAGTATAATATATGTCTCTGAATCAATTGCTAAAACTAAATAAGGAAGGGAAATGGAGAAGCTGTAGACGCTGGGCAGCTACCTCGAAATCCCGTGAACTGATGCTACGAGCAAGGACAACTACTGCTCCGGATCATCACCTGAATCTGTGCACAGAGGCACAGGGAGTCTTTATGAGTACGCAAACTCAGTAGTGATGAAAATAAATCACAGTCTGAGAGTTATAGAACACATAGTACAGATACACAATTTCACAAAAGCCAGTAAAACACCAAGTTACCAGGTAGTATTTACCAAATACATAAGTTCGAAATCAGTTTCCAGAAATTCTTTGAAACAAGTGTAATATCAGTATATCTCAGTAAAAATCAGTTTGAAAACAAAGTAAATCATAGTTCGAAAACTTAGTAAAATCATCATAAATCTGCCCCTCGGGCAAAAATCATTTCTCATAACAGTTGCCCCTCGGGAATTCTCTCAATCACTCAGTAACAGCCCCGCGGGAAATAATCATCACTCAGTATCAATCATCACTCAGTATCAGCCCCGCGACAATAATCATCACTCAAAATCAATCATCACTCAGTATCAGCCCCGCGTCAATAATCATCACTCAATATCAATCATCACTCAGTATCAGCCCCGGGATAATAATCATCACTTGATAGGTACCTGCACTCACTGGGGGTGTGTACAGACTCCGGAGGGGCTCCTGCAGCCTAAGCGCTATAACAACATAAGGCCTGAAAGACTCCTCACAATATAGGTCTGAAAGCCTCCCTCATATAAGGCCTAAAAGCCTCCTCACAATATAGGCCTGAAAGCCTCCCTCGTATAAGGCCTGAAAGCCTCCTCACAATATAGGCTTGAAAGCCTCACTCAGTTAGATACTCTCAATTTTCCCTTAGGTCATAAACATACCGGATTCCTTACCCAAAATAGTGATTCATTTATCAATAAATAGTATCAAATACTCTGAGTTCAAAACAATTCATTAGGGAAAGACTGAGTGAAAAATCATAACATATCGGTGAGGAAAATATAGTAAACACAACCCCCATGGGGAAAATAGATCGAATAGGCCCCAAACATGGCTTACAGCCCAAATCATATGATAATAAAATAATACTAATTAAGCATAGGCTTAAAAGTCGGTTTAGAAACTCAATAGTCGCCTAAATAGGAAGATATTTCCAAAGTTTCAACCTTTGCATTTCAAAACCCGTGAAAGGGTGCATAGTTCAGGGTTTCATACCCTCAGGACAAGATTTAAAGACATTACTTACCTCAAAACTAGCCCGGAAACTATTCCACAACATACTTGCCTCTCGTATCAACTTTCGAAGGCTCCAAATCTACCAAATTCAGATTTTTATCATCAATTTATGCTTAAGGAATAAATTATGATAGAAAAATATCAAGTTTAGCTCAAAAACCCGAACTTGGTCAAACCTCGACCCCCAAGCCCGCGTCCTGAAACTCAGAAATTTTATACAAATATGTTCTTCATCATCTCAAAAGTACGCACATATAGAGAACGCTAAAATCGGAGTCCGTTTGACCCCTCAAATCGACCTCTAAAGGTCTCATAATCTCAACCCCTAAGCCCACCTTTTTCTACTAGTTTTCATGACTTAAATGCTGAGATTGTGTTCTATAATCACCCATAAACGATTTTTAATGATCAAAACACTTACCTCTATGAAGAACACCAATTTACCTCTTTAAAAATCTCCCCCAAAGCTCTCTGTCCGTACAAAAATGGTGTAAAAAGTGTTTAAGTCGCGGAGGGTTTATTTTATAACAGCCCAGTGATTTACTCTCCACGATCGCGGCTTTCCCTCACGCGATCGTGATGCCTTGGTTCCTTACTCCACACGATCGCACACCATATCACACATTTGCGATGACCACTGACCTCTGCTCCCCCACGCGCCAGGTTAGCTCTACGTGATCGCGACCTAGCTCACGTGATCGCACTTCACCTTCTTCCAAACCTACGTGATCCCACTCCGATACACGCGACCGCGATGCACGATTTTTCCTGGCCCTTAGAGTGTTCTACGTGATCGCAGCCTTTGTGATCACGCTCAACTATCTCTAATAAAAGACTAAGCGGGCTTGCAAATATAATCCGGGGTATTATGCCTAGAGTCGATCCCACAGGGAATTTACATATCAAGCAAGCTATTAGAATACTCAACTGTCACTTGATGTTATTTAAATTACTAACACTAAAGATTAAAACTAAAGATTAACTACGCTAAGGTGTAAACAATTGTAATAAAGATCTAAGGTTATGGTTTCCCCCGTCGGTGAATTTACTTCTCGGATACTTTATATAGCTTGATTAGTTGTCTTTATAAATCATGAACACTCTATCTACCATAAATCTCTCTCAAGTAATTATGATAATTTACTAGACGCACTCTCTCAAGTTACGCTAGCTAGATTGCATTACAGTTCACTTTAGATTGCACCCGAGGTATCGTTATCTCTAATCCAACCTCTAAACCCTCGGTTATGACTTTCATCTATACTCCGGGAGTGATGTTGTTCAAACAACTACCTAAATATGCACTCTCTCTCAAGTAGATACATAATAAATAGGCACAGCTAATTGATGGCCATTCAATTAACTACAACAAGAACGTAGTTGAACAAATAGAGATTAATCAACCCATCAGAACTCTATTAATAACACAATAAGTTCATCCTCCAACGGGTTCTACCAAAACCCTAGATTAAAGAAGTTAGCTAAACATGTTCAAAAGAATCAACTCTAAAATAACTTGCATAATGAAACTACAAAGTAATGAAGAAAATCTGTACAAATTGATGTCTTGCCGTCCGTCTCTTTGAATCCCCTCTAAGTTGTGTTTTTGGGGTATATTTATATGTTTAGGACAAACCCTAAACGTGTAGGAGACTTCTATTCCAACCAGAAAACACTTAAACTCGTCAAAACTCGAAATTGACTGGAACCAGGGACCTGGGCATTTGGGCTCAAACGCCTCCCTAAGGCCNATGAATTCTAGCCTCGCATCAATACCCCACACTTAAACATTTGCTCGTCCTCGAGCAATCACACTACACTCATGTACACAACTTATTAAGCAAATCTCTTAACACGTTATACCAAGAATATTTAAAACAATTCAAGCACACATGTGTGACATCCTCGCCTCAGTAATCGACTCACAAATACCATGTTTTACTCACAATCCACTCGCTACTCTAACTTAGAGGTCAATAACATTACCTTTCCTTCATGAATCATGTGCCCTCACCAAATCAAAGAGCTAGTTCCTCACACAATAAAAATTAAGAACACTTAGGAACTCAAGATAGAAAGAATTCACTCGCTCTCAGAAATAATATTCATATGCCACAAAAGATGCACCATAGGCTTGCCCGTAGTGTAATACTCTACTAATCGAGCTCATTCAGTCTAGGATCAAGTAGGACTTTATTTGGTTGTAATGTAGGCTGCGGGACGGGTAGGATACATTTGGATATAAGAGTGACTACACCTCCCTAAGCACTTTAATACATATACTTTAGCGTTCAACCTCAAACTTATATTAAGCCAAACTCCACCTTCACATCAATGTTATTACCCCATACTTCTTTAAGCACAATTACATTAAGAGTCACCACATATATTTTTCTTTCATAATAACACAACTGTTTATTTTCTATTTTTTTTTTCCTCAAGTGACTCTTACTTTTCAAAACAGTGCACCTTTCTCCTTATTTCAGTTATTCCCCTCAAAAAACCAACCTACCACCCCACACTTTAACTTTTCCATATTTCATCACATTTTGCAGTGCTTACGAGAGGTGACAAGGTTCAAATATAAGATCGATTCAAACAAAGGGGTATGGCTTATAATGTGGCTGCCAAAGAAACAGGATTATAGGCTCAACGGGGTTAACTACGATACATAATAATTAGGTGGATAAAATATATATATCTGGCTCAACAAAGAAATACCTATATCACTTCCAAGACTGAAAAAAACTTCTATTTCTCTTTGCACACACACGGGGCAAGTTCTAGACATCAAATGCAATGCATAG
>ML432108.1:0-13675 GCA_005239525.1 Nicotiana knightiana | reverse complement strand
AAAATGTAATAAATATAATAAAAATTTAAATTACATGAATAGTAATAATTATTTATATGCTTTCGTACACGCTCAACAACATTGAAAAATAACCAAATACTTGATAACTTGTTAATACAAAGAACTAAATTATCATATTTACCAGAAACCAATTCAAATAGTAAGAAACTCATCTTACCAAAACAACGCAAAAGTAAATATAACGCAAACTCATCCCGTGGACAATTGGAAGCATAAAGTGAGATGAGTTAACCATCACTCAGTGTCTATCTCCTTTGGCTTCAATTGTTACTAACTTCGATCTTGAAAGATACTTAAATTTCGAACTCGATGCCTCAGCTTCGGAATTTAGTCGAAGTCGACCTTCGATGTAATATTCTGATCTCGATCAAATAGTAAAATCGGACGGCCCCAATTTCAATCGTATACAAAATCATTACTCTAATCTATACGAGCACACAGTTTGAACAAAAAGGTCAGGTGTTGAAATTCTCTAGACCAAGTTGGGTTAATGAAAATGCAAGAAAATTGACAATCCACATTATTTAAAATATACTCCCTTAATTTCACCTCATGTGACACACTTTTCTATTATTATGTTCCAAAAAGGTGGATATATATTTTGAAAAGAAATTAATTTTAAATTTTCTATTTTATCTTTAATGAGAAGCTTTTATAGTTACACAAATATTATGGAATATTTAAGATCATAAATTTCAAATATCTTATTATATAGTCACACAAATATTATGTCATACTTAAAAATATACGTTTTAATTTTTTTTATTTTTCTTTAAACTATGAATCATTACGTCACATAAACTAAAATGGAGGGAGTAAAAAAAAGAAGAAAATGAATACATCTAATATATGAGCCCTCGTGAACAAAAAACACGACAAAAATCAGTCTTTCTAGAGACCAGAACAGGTCAGCCAAACTGATAACACAAGTACCCAAACAGCAGATGCAAAAAGCCATATGCCAGAGCCTCATTGTGGGGTTGAGAGACCCCTTATGCTTCTTCATCGTTGAATGATACGGTGCCTTCTAGCACATAATCTCGAGTCCATTTTTCCTTGTAATTGATACTTTAGTGTATTTGAACACGGGCCCTTGTGGAATATCGACCCCACCGATGATCATATGGATCACATGTTGTGGCTCTTCTTGTTCGTTTTTTCTATTGGCGTGCCTTTCTCTGAAATGATTTTTGGATCGATCGCTTAAGAACTCTCGAAAGTGGCCCTCGTTTAATAGGCGGGCTACTTCCTCCCTCAGCTGCCTGCAGTCTTCGATTCTGTGGCCATGTGTACCGTGGTACTTACATATTTGATGAGGGTTTATTTGGGAATGATCGGTTTGTAGAGGTCTGAGCCATCTAATATCTTTGATTCCCCCAATGGCGGATACAATACCTGAAGCGTCAATGTTAAAATTGTACTCCGATAATCGTGGTGCCTCTGTGGGATCAGCATGCTTGTCGAAACCACTTTTTCGCATGAGTCCTCAAGAGCTTTGCCCTCGATCGTTCCTTCCATCATTTCAGATGGGATTGCGTCCTAGGCTGCCGCTTCTGCAATTTGCATTGTATGGATGATATCGATCTCTGTTCAACCGAGGCTCCCTGTCGATATCCCTCTGATTTCTACCTATGAGCCTATTCGGATAGACGGAACTGGAGGGGTTCCCCAATTAATCATCTTCAACCCTGATCTTTGACTGGTACCGATTATAGACATCGGCCTAGGTTACAGTCGGATATCCAATTAAGTTCTGCTTCAATTTACGTGATGCCAATGAGCTTCGTTTATTCAAACCCCGAGTGAAAGCTTGAACAACCCAATCGTCTGTTACCGGTGGTAGTTCAATGCGTTTCATCTGGAACCGGGATACGAACTCCCTCAGTATTTTGTTATGTTTTCGTTTTACCTTGAAAAGGTTCGGTTTCCTCGTCGCAACTTTTACTGCCCCGCATGTGCCTTTACGAAAGAGTCTGTGAGCATGGCGAATGTGTCGATGGAATTAGGTGGTAGATTATGACACCAGATCATTGCTCCCTTCGATAGAGTTTCTCCAAATTTGTTTAGTAGAATAGATTCAATCTCATCATCTTCCAAATCATTTCCTTTTATGGTATGTATAAGAGGTGACATGCTCGTGGGATCAGTGGTTCCATTGTACTTAGGGATTTCTGGAATGCGGAATTCTTGGGAATGGGCTTCGGAGACGCACTTGGGGCTTCTGCACAAACTTATTTGAGTCCATACCTTTTAAAATCGCGGTGCCCCCGGTATTTGATCAACCCGGGAATTGTATGTCTCTACTTACTTATCATTTGCTTCGATTTTATTTTCTGCCGATTCAATTCATCTAATGAGCTCCTCGAGCATCTTCATTACGGTGAGGTGAGTAGGTGCTCGATGATGGTTTTGTAGTTGTGCTATAGCGGCTTGTTGAGCTTGTAGTATTTCAAATATCACCTGGAGGCCGACTCCTCCATCGCCCTGCGTACCTCGACTGCCAGATCGGCCTTCCCTGCCTACGCTTCCTTCGGGATCAGCGCCCAAATTTGCTTTTAAGGCAATATGCGAACTGACGTCCATTGGATTGGCAATTGGTTCTCCCTCGAGATCAGCCTGAGGCACCTCGATCCCTGGGGTAACTACATTAGCGTTTTCCCCGTGAAATCCGAGGCCGTTGTCACTATGTGTGGGCACTGTTTGTGAGTTTGACATGTTTTAATCCTGAAAACAAAAACACTTACAAGAAGAAGCATAAAGTACTGTGTGTTATCGGAACCGATATTACGCAATCACTATTATCTTTAGCCCAACGGTGGGCGCCAAACTATTTACCCTAAAATTTGGATAATAATTAAACTTATTGTGGTTTTAAGGATATATGAT
Source organism: Nicotiana knightiana (assembly GCA_005239525.1). Classification (NCBI taxonomy): domain Eukaryota; kingdom Viridiplantae; phylum Streptophyta; class Magnoliopsida; order Solanales; family Solanaceae; genus Nicotiana; species Nicotiana knightiana. The sequence continues at coordinate 10,768 of ML432108.1, read as the reverse complement.
TTTACTCAACATCAATTGATAAATATGCAGATAAATGATAGAATTGAATTATAAATAAAGCGAACCCGTGTTCTAACAGGACTTCGGCCCTCGAGTCGAAGTACTCTCAAACTAATAAGTGCAAAACAATAGAAAAATAGAGTAAACTGATGAACAATAATATAAGCGAGAAAGAGATCATTTTATTGCTGTAATTTCTATGAATAATGATGCCATACAAATGGTTAGAATTCCTCTTTATATAGCAGAAGAATTCTACATATGTTATAATTCTAACTATAGAAGGAAATCACGTAATTAGCTAATTAACCGCTTCAAATTTAATTCGTTCCGAGATTTACGCCGTGATCCTCGACCAGTCGCGGATATCTCGCCCATCCGTTATTATGCCCTTTCCGATATCACTCGATGTCTATCTCTTTTGGATTCAATTGTTACCAACCTCAATCTTAAAAGATACTTCGATTTCGAACTCAATGCCTCAACTTCGTGATTTAATCGAAGTCGACCTTCGATGTAACATTCTGATCTCGATCAAATACTAAAATCGGGCAACTCAATTTCAACCGTATAAAAAATCATTACTCTAATCTGTACGAACACACAGTTTGAACAAAAACGTGAGGTGTTGAAATTCTCTGGACCTAGTTGGGTTAATGATAATGCAAGAAAATTCACGATCCACATTTAAAATATACTCCCTTAATTTGACCTCATGTGTTCAGTTTCCTATTATTATGTTCCAAAAAGGTTGATATATATTTTGAAAAGAAATTAATTTTAAGTTTTTTATTTTATCTTTAATGAGAAGCCTTTATAGTGACACAAATATTATGGAATATTTAAGATTATAAATTTCAAATGTCTTATTATATAGTCACACAAATATTATGATATGCTTAAAAATACAAGTTTTAAAAAAAAATTATTTTTTTATTAAATTCTGAATTATTACGTCACATAAACTAAAATGGAAGGAGTAAAAACAAGAAGAAGAGAAATACATCTAATATCTGAGCCCTCGTGAACAAAAAACGCGACAAAAATCAGTCTTTCTAGAGACCAGGAAAGGTCAGCCAAATTGATAACACTAAGTACCCAAACAGCAGATGCAAAAAGCCATATGCCAACCATTTCCAAAAACGAGTTCCAATAGTTGTCTCTGCAAATTCTCCAAAGAATGGTAGTCTATGCACATCCTGTAAATTAGTACTGATACCCAACGGGAAATATAAAAATATGCACAGAAACGGGACACAACGGGAAAGAAATCTCACTTTTGTACTTTCAATTTTCTTTTGCATATTCTATATCACTACTAAAAGACAACTGTTTACCGACGCAACAATACCGACAAGACTTTTTTTCGTCGGTATTTCAAAGGACTTTTCGACAGAGTCTTTCGGTACTTTTGAACTTTTTAATTTCTAACTTTTAAAAAAAAGAACCGACAGACAACTCTCGGTAAATAATGATATTTTGACGGTCAAAATTTAAATGGTAGTATCGATACACTACGTCGGTAATTTACCGACGGACTCCCTCAGAACATTTTGTATTTATATTTTTGAATTATTTTTTTAGGTACCGACGACATCTCTCGATACTTCTAAAAAAAATAAATGAAAAAGAAAATAAAATATCGACTTAGTTAATCCTACTGCATTTACATAATAATTTGAATTTTGTTCTTATATTACTGATGGACTTCCGTAGGTAACTTAAATATATAATCTTATATATAATTATTTTATATTTTTTATTACACAATACCGAAGGAGGCTGTCGATAAGTCCCTCAGTAAGTATTTACTTAATTATTTTAGTGGTTGATTAGCCTATTTATTAAAATTTACACTAAGTAGAGGTAATACACTACTTAGAAATATATTAGTGATAATTAGCTTAGTAATTTATAATTACACAAAGTTAAAGTGAATTTCTAGTATCCTTAACTACATAGATTAACCTATACATTAATAATTACACGCTAAGAAGAAGTGTATTAGTCGTTTCTGTAAGAAATATTAGTGATGGTTTATCTTATAAATTGATAATTATTGTAAGTAGAAGTGTATTAATGGTGTCCTTAAGTAACATTAGCAATTGATTATCATACACATTGATAATATACTAAATAAAAGTGTATTAGTTGTATTTAGCTTGTGGATTGAAAATTATACAAAATATAAGTGTATTAATATATATATATATATATATATAAGTAACATTTGTGATTGATTAACCTATATACATTGATAATAACACTAATAATGAACTAGTGGTATCCTTAGTGATTGATTCACCGATATATTGATAATTTTACACTAAATGGAAGTGTATTAATGATATTTGTGAGAAATGTTTGTGATTGTTTACCTTTAGTTTGATAATTAAATGTAACGATAGTCGGTCGTTCAGTAGAATTTACATTATTATTGTTGTTATTGGCTTGTCATGGGTTGGTTAGAGTCGGTTGGCTCGGGTTCAGAATGGCTGTAGTGAGAATTGAGATATTTAGTCTTTAAAAATAGCCTTATAGTTAGAAAAGTCAACTGAGAGTTGACTTATTGATAAACGACCTCGGAATGCGGATTTTATGGCTCGGATAGCTTCGTTAGGTGATTTGGGACTTAGGAGTGTGTTCAGAATAATTTTGTGATGTCCGATGTAGAATTAGGCTTGAATTGGCGAAAGTTGGAGATTTAGAAGTTCTTAGGCTTGAATTCGACGTAGATCTGGTGTTTTGGTGTTGTTTTGGGTGTTCCGAAGGTTCGACTAAGTTCAAGTTATATAATGGGACTTGTTAGTATGTTCGTACGGGGTCCCAAGGAGCTCGGGTGAGTTTCGGATATGTTTGGGCTGCGTTGTGCTCGTTTTTATTATGCTTCGACGTCGTTTCTTCAAGCATAAATGATATCATATTGAACAAATGAGCTCCGATTTCTGTTTTGAATGAAGCTTTAGATCTGTATCGTAATGGCGGACTCGTAACAAAAATAATCGTCGAATTTGGACATCGTATGAGGATTTTATGGTCATTTTACCAAGGTTGCAGATTTTTCAAGTTAATTATGAAATTGCCCCTTACGGCATATTAAAAACCTGCACTATTTGCAAATCTTAAAGCCTACATATCTCCTTCATTATAAGGTCAAATTGAGTGATTCAAAAGCCTAAATTCATTAGAATTTCACAAGAAATCCATTGGGAGCAGTAAAATGCGTGAACAATATATATATAACGAGCAGTCCGAGTTTTCTTTCAATTTTTGAACGGGAAGAAGTTTTTGAGGCGTTTTTTAAGAGAGGCGTCTTCCAATTATGTAATGGGACTTGCTAGTATGTTGTACGGGGTCCCGAGGAGCTCGGGTGAGTTTCAGATAGGTTTGGGCTGCGTTGTGCTCATTTTTCTTGTGTTTCGACGTCGTTTCTTCAAACATAAATGATATTATATTGAACAAATGAGCTCCGATTTCTGTTTTGAATGACGCTTTACATATTTGCTTACTTGAACATAATTTCTTTCCACGAAAAGAAAGGAAATGGTTCATTCCACAAAATAAAAAGCTTTTTTTACGAGGTACAAATAAAAATTCCTCTTTATTTGATTTGTTACGAAATCGATACCAAAGATACTGATACCGCAGATCAAGATCAAACAAAGGAAGTGGCTTTAATACGCTATTCGCAACAACCAGACTTTCGGCAAGGTATAATCAAAGGCTCTATGCGGGCTCAAAGGCGCAAAACAGTTATTTGGAAACTCTTTCAAGCAAATGTGCATTCCCTTAATTACGAACCCGTAACAAAAATAATCGTCGAATTTGGACATCGTATGAGGATTTTATGACCATTTTACCAAGGTTGCCAGATTTTTCAGGTTAATTACGAAATTGCCTCTGACAGCGTATTAAAAACCTACACTATTTGAAAATCTTAAAACCAACATATGTTTATCATTATAAGGTCAAATTGAGTTATTCAAAATCCTAAATTGATTAGAATTTCACAAGGAATCCACTGAGAGAAGTAAAACGCGTGAAATATATATATATATATATAACGAGCAGTCCGAGTTTTCTTCCAATTTTTGAACGGGAAGAAGCTTTTGAGGCGATTTTTAAGAGAGGAAATCATTGTTCTTCATAGAGGTAAGTGTTTTGATCATTAAAAACTCGTTTATGGGTGATTATAGAAAATAATCGCAGAATTTAATTAATGAAAATCAATAGAAAAATGTGGGTTTAGGGCTTGAGATTATGAGACCTTTAGGGGTCGATTTGAGGGGTCAAACGAACTCCGATTTTATCATTATTTATATGTACAGACTCTTGAGATGACGAAGAACAATTTAGTATTAAAATTTCTGAGTTTCGGGACGCGGGCCCGGAGGCCGGGTTTTGACCAGATTCGGATTTTTGAGCTAAATTGATATTTTTGATTGGAATGTATTCCTTAACCATAAATTGATGATAAAAATCTGAACTTGGTAGATTTGGAGCCTTCGGAAGTTGATTCGAGGGAAAATCGTATTGCGGAATAGTTTCCGGGCTAGTTTGAGGTAAGTAATATCTTTAAATCCTGTCCTGAGGGTATGAAACTCCGGACTATGCAGCCTTTCACGGGTTTTGAAATGCAAAGGTTGAAACTTTGGAAACATATTCCCTATTTAGGCGACTATTGAGTTTCTAAACCGAATTTTAAGCCTATGCTTAATTAGTATTATTATATTATGATATGATTCGGCCTGTAAGCCGTGTTTGGGGCTTAGTGCCGATCTGCTTTCCCCTTGGGGGTTGTGTTTGCTATATTTTCCTCACTGATATGTTATGATTTTTCACTCAGTCCTTCCCTGATAAATTGTTTTGACACTCAGAGTATTTGATACTATTTATTGAAAAATGAAACATTGTTTTGGGTCGAGAACCCGATATGTTTATGGCCTAAGGGCAAATTGAGAGTGTCTGATTGAGTGAGGCTTTCATGCCTATATTGTGAGGAGGCTTTCAGGCCTTATGTGAGAGGTGAGGAGGCTTTCAGGCCTTATATGAGAGGTGAGGAGGCTTTCAGGCCTTATGTGAGAGGTGAGGAGGCTTTCAGGCCTTATATGAGGGAGGTTTTCAGGCCTTATGTGAGAGGTGAGGAGGCTTTCAGGCCTTATATGAGGGATGCTTTCAGGCCTATATTGTGAGGAGGCTTTCATGCCTTATGTTGTTATAGTGCTTGGGCTGTAGGAGCCCCTCCGGAGTCTGTACACACCCCCAATGAGGGCAAGTACCTATTGAGTGATGATTATTGCCCGCGGGGCTGATATGAGTGATGATTATTGCCCGCGGGGCCGATATGAGTGATGATTATTGCCCGCGGGGCTGTTACTGAGTGGTTGTGAGAATGCCTGAGGGGCAACTGTTACGAGAAATGATTTTGGCCCGAGGGGCAGATTTATGATAGTTTTACTAAGTTTTTGAACTATGATTTACTTCGTTATCAAACTGGCTTTTACTGAGAATTTTACAGAGATACACTTATATTACACTCGTTTCAAAGGATTTCTGGAAACTGATTTCGAACTTATGTATTTGATGAATACTACATGGTGATTTGGTGTTTTACTGGTTTTGTGAAATTGTGTATCTGTACTGTGTGTTTTATAATTCTCAGACTGTGATTTATTTTTCATTACTACTGAATTGGCATACTCATAAAGACTCTGTGTGCCTCTGTGCACAGATTCAGGTGACGATCCCGAGCAGTAGCTGTCGTGGCTCATAGTTGCAGGTTCACGGGATTTCGAGGTAGTTTTCCAGCGTCCACAGCTTCTCCGCTTCCCTTCCTTATTATATTTTAGCACTTGATTCAGAGACATATATTATAGTATTTATGAGAGTTAGATTTATTTTTGTAGATGCTCATGACTATTGACTCCAGTTCTTGGGAGGTTTTGTTTAGACTATTATTGGGACGCTAAGACTAAATTACACTATTCTATGCTTGGTTGCATGCTTATTATTAAATTGGGGACTCTTGTAATTGAACAAATGTGTAGTAAGGTGATGGTTGGCTAGCCTAGTTCCACGATAGGCGCCATCACGGCCTGTTAGGATTTGGAGTCGTGACAAGTTGGTATCAGAGCTCTAGGTTACATAGGACTTACCGGTCATGAGCAGGTTTAGTAGAGTCTTGCGGATCGGTACCGAGATGTTTGTACTTATCTTCGAGAGGCTACAGAACCCTTAGGAAACATTCCACATTCTTGAATTATTGTCGTGCGAATCCATTTTATTCATCCAAAGCGTAACTCTTTGAACTCCTTTCATGTATTTGAATGCGCACGTGAGCGCTTGGTATCAGTTGTGCATCGGCGGCTTGTGTCTTCCATGGGTGAGATGTGATTTTTAATATGTTAATAATGGGCCAGTCGGAAGGACTTGAGGCCGGATGTTTTTTGTGGCTTGAGTGTTGAGATTTCATTTGGGTGAGAACATGTGTTCGGGGACTTATATGTCCGTTTGTGTCCTTATTGATGGAACTTGTGACTAGATGACTACATGGTGAGTGTGATCGGATAGTTAGATGTATTCAGGTTGTTTGATGGTGACCAAAATGAATTGGCGGGAGATGTGGCAAGGACCATTGATTATTTGACTTCTGTATTGATTTAGAATATGGCTTCGAGTTATGAGTATTGAAGGACCTCTCGTGTAGTTTAGTTGTGGAGTGAAGTGGGTTTTCCTGTTTTGTTCTGAGTTCCTGTGATGTCTTTTGAGCTAACCAAGGCCCTAACAACGTATATGTATTTGATTGTCGGTGTATTCATCCATGTTATAACTCCTTGTTATTGTATTTATTGGTAGCATCCTGCCATACTCTCGTAGCCAGGGATAGCATACTCGACATTTGATGATGGAATTACAAGGATATAGGGAGGATAAGCTTTGTGTGAAGTTCTCCAAGTGTGAATTGTTGGCTGAGTTCATTAGCATTCTTGTAACCCCGTGGTGTCCAGTGAATGTATCTATGTGGTCAGATGAGTGTGAGTAGAGCTTCCATAAGCTCAAGAATTCCTTGGCCACAACTCCAGTGTTAGTGTTGCCATCAGCTTCAGGTTCTTATACCGCTTATGGGATGTCTCAAGGGCAGGCAGTGGTTGTGTTCTTCTGTAGGAAGGTATAGTGATTATGTGATAGCTATGATTTTCATAAGTGTATTGGGAGATATCATTTTGAGGTTAAGCAGGCAGAGGTATCTCCTGCGGGTTGTCTTGAGGTGTGTAACCCTTATGTTTATCTGTAGCAAGTTCTTTTCTATTAGTAGATGATGTATGTTGTAATTTGAGTTTAGCTCGCTTGTGGGAGTTGGCATGACCATTACAATGGTGGATGCGAGATTTGCATTTTATTTGAGTGTTAGATGGTTTTGGTCATATAAGCTTATGGAGGATTTAGTTGAACCTCACCACAGTATGGTGGCAGTGATAGTGTATGGGCATCATGAGTTATTGTTTGTCTTGATCTTTGTCTTTGAGACAAGTAGGGGAGTCCGCTAATGATAAGTAGGTTACACAATTGCGTGTTGTATTGGATTCGGTTCGGGTTATGTTGGTGAATCAGTTATGACCTATAGAGGTGGAGTCTGGGAATGACTCAAGTTATGGAAATTTCTTCGATACAAGTTGTAATGTACTTTACGAATAGTGGAATTCGTTGAATGATGGAGTTGTACTGGTAAGTGTAGAGTGTGCAATGTATGAGTGTGCTTGTTGCTTCCAGGGTGTGGATTACTTTCCTAGTATGTGGATTGCAAGCGGGGTCAAGTCGTTCAGCTTACTTGGTTAGTGTAATTGAAATTGTGTAGAGTAAATGATGTTTGAGATTGGTTCAGACGGATTCAAGGTTATATGTAGCGATCGAGGATCGTCAAGGTGAGAGAAGGGCTAGAACTGAGATTTACGGGGAATGTGTCAAGGCTTGTGATGTATTTGCATTATCATGGATTCTATCCATCAGTATCAGTAAAGTGAAGGTAATGGCTTTAAATTCACAGGAAGTCTCTTCAGGGTAAGTATTTCTAATGTGTTGCATTTAGGGATAATTGAGGGAATATTCAGCGGCTTACGAGCCTTAGACGGTATATTTTTATGCTCGAATTTCGTGCGGTGAGTCGGGATTGAGAATTGCGGTATTATGGCAAGAAGAGGTATCAATTCAAAAGTAAGTCAGAAGGAACTTGGGTAAATAGGACAGCTTGGTATTAGGTCGGATCGGCATGATAAGGGATATGGTTAGTTCTTTGGGTGTTTATAAGGTAATGAGTTGTTACAGGTGTTTATTAGCAATTCTCTTGGAATTTGGTGGCATGCGTAGCTTGGTTGAGTTAGAAGGATTCAGTTCTGGCAGTTTGGTGTTGTACAAGTGTGATTCGGGAGTTCTTGATGGTTTCTACCACGGTTAGAGATGTATATTTCTACTGGCGTGAGGGCCATGTGATGTATAATGATTTTGCTTCTAGATGGGATCAAATGGAAAGTTCTTGGCTAGTTGCGTACGTAGGTGTTTGTGGCTAGGAATGGAGCATGAAGTTCTCATATTTATCATAGGATGGCATGGCGTATGCAGTATTTTGCGTATAGCGGATATTGGCATATGTGAGGTCACAGTTCAGTTCTGGAAGGAAGGTCAGCACTGGCGGTCTCAGATGACTAGGTAGATGATATACTAATTGGGTGGCTTGATGAGGACACACATTCAGAAGGGGCAATGTGTTTGAGTTAAGGGTGCTTTATTGGTGTTACTTCGCTCTCTTGTTGGATCAAATGCGGATATTCAAGGTTGCTTGGTGACACAGAGGAATTATGGGGGTAACCTTCGTGGAATGATTGGGTATTTGAGACATGTTATATATTCGAGTGGTGGAGTTGGGATCAGATATGGTAACTTTGTGTGCTTCATGGACTTTGAGACTAAGAGTTCTAATAAGCAGATTGTTTTTTGGTTGTAAACCATGAGGATGCGAGCAAAGCTTGTCAGGTTTTAGTATATGCCATGACTCGGCCATTATGAACTTTCGGAGAGAAATAGTACTTAGAGTTATTGGTAGGCCAGTATGGGTGTGTGCTCTACACCGAGTCGGAATTGTTGACTCCAAAATGCTATTGTTGAGAGATGTACCATTCGGTTGTCATTGAGCTTATTCGTGTCTTGGAGTGATCTATGAGTTACCTTTCGGTGTTTCGAGGAGTTGCGATCGTTGGTTATATGTGCATAGGGTGCGGTTCCATCGAGGCTGTATAGGGAGATTTGAGTAAGGTAAGTACTTGGGTGTTATAGGATTGAGACGTGTTGGTTATGTTCTTTCTGGTTTGGGTGGCATGGTATCGTCCGATTTCCCCGTGGTTATGGCAATGCACTTTGAGTACTTGATGTCCAATTTCGCATGGTTATTGATTTTGAGGAAGGTGGCTTAGGGTATTTCATGTGGTCCAGCGGTTGGATGGGATCACACCTTGTAGCGGAGTTAAGTGGATGTATGATCCTTGGTGTCGAATTCGCGTGTTATGGTCTCACGATGTATACCAAGCTTTTAGCATTATGCGGTGTGGTAAGTGTTAGTGGCAGGATAATCCTCTCGTGTGAGTCTTCTTTAATTTATAAATTGAGGTTTTGGGATGTTGTTATTGAGTGCACGAGTTGCACAAGTTATGGATCTGGATGGTATAGTGGTATTGATGCTGATCAGACGAATGGTTACTAGTTTCTACTTGTTCCCTTCATCATTGGTAGTATATGAAAGGGTTAGAATGAGGCGTGCTTGATAAGAGGTTATTTACCGGCATTGGATTGTTAAAAGCAGCTATTGTGATTAGGAGTTATCACGAGTGCTTGAGTCATGCAGTGGGTCATGGTATTTCATCTTGGGTTATGGATATGACTTTTACAGTGTGCTCAGACTTATTCAGTTTATAGTTTTGGGATTTTGATCTTGTAAATTGATTCATAAGTGAAAATGTAGTTCTAAGGTTTAGGGATCAAGATTGGACTTCAAAGTTTCAACTGTGTTGTGCTATTAGACCTATATGGGTCAGGGTGACGTGAAATCATCTCCGAATATGTGCATGGTAGGTTACACGGCAATTTTGGTGGTTTTTGAACAACTCTGGTCACGTTCGAGGATGAACGTATGTTTAAGTGGGGGAGAATGTAACGACCCGGTCAATCGTTCCGTACAATTTACATTATTATTGTTGTTATTGCCTTTTCATGGGTTGGTTATGCTGTTTATGATGTGTTAGAGTCGGTTGGCTTGGGTTCAGAATGACTGTAGTGAGAATTGAGACATTTAGTCTTTAAAAATAACCTTATAGTTAGAAAAGTCAACTAAGAGTTGACTTATTGGTAAACGACCTTGGAATTCGGATATTATGGCTCAGATAGTTTCGTTAGGTGATCTGGGACTTTGGAGTGTTTTAGAATAATTTTGTGATGTCCGACGTAGAATTAGGCTTGAATTGGCGAAAGTTGGAGATTTAGAAGTTCTTAGGCTTGAATTCGACGTAGATATGGTGTTTTGGTATTGTTTTGGGTGTTCCGAAGGTTTGACTAAGTTCACGTTATGTAATGGGACTTGCTAGTATGTTGTACGGGGTCCCGAGGAGCTCGGGTGAGTTTCAGATAGGTTTAGGCTGCGTTGTGCTCATTTTTCTTGTGTTTCGACGTCGTTTCTTCAAGCATAAATGATATTATATTGAACAAATGAGCTCCGATTTCTGTT
>ML432105.1:26325-49899 GCA_005239525.1 Nicotiana knightiana | reverse complement strand
CCCCACACACACACACAACACTACGCAATCGCGGGGCAACCTGTGCGATCGTATAGTGTAAAAATCTTAAGACACCAAAAACAGCCTATTTACACCAGATTTTTCAACCTTCTAGCACCCCGACACGTAACCGAAACTCACCGGAGCCCTCGGGGCTCAAAACCAAATATACAAACGACTTCAAAATCATCTTACGAACTTATTCAAGTAATTACACCACCAAAATAACATCAAAAATCATGAATTAAACTCAAAAATCCATAGAATTTCCTCAAACTTCATAGACTATCAAATTTTCCATTTTTGATCCGAAACACGTCAAACCAAGTCCGTTTCTTACCAAATTTTACAGATAACTCATATAACATATATTGAACCGGTTCCGGGTTTCGGAACCATAATAGGGGCCCGGTAACACAGATTTCACATCAAAGTTCATTTTCAAAAAGTCTTTATTATTTTCAGAAAATAATTTTCTTTAAAAATTTATTTCTTAGACTTGGGACATCGGAATTCGATTCTGGATATACGCCCAGATCCCATATTTTCCTACGGAGCCTCTGGGACCGTCAAATCATGGGTCCGAATCCGTTTACCAAAAATATTGACCAAAGTCAACTTTATTCAATTACTTATCGTAAATTCAACTGTTTAACACATTTTCACATAAAGGCTTCTCGGCTATGCGCCCGGGCTATGCACGTACATCGAGGTGAGATTAACGAGGCTTTCGGGACCTCGGAACACAGTTTTTGCTAAATTAACACAAAATAACCATCACATATTCTCTCACAAATGGTGAGGACACGTACAGGCATATCAGATAACAAGGCGCGCCCCCTGCTAGAGCCGCGAGAGGCCGGGGCAGAGGCCGAGGAAGCCTACGTGATGCAGCCAGAGCACCCGCACGAGCTGCTACAGAGGAGTCACCAGTAGCTCCAGCTGGAGAGCAGGAACCTGTTGCTGCACTAGCTCTTTAGGATACCCTTGCAGAGTTCCTGAGCATGTTCGGTACTCTAGCTCAGGCATGGTTGATTCCACTTGCTCCTGCTACATCTCAGGCTGGGGGAGGAGCACAGACTCTCGCCTCCCGTACCCCAGAGCAGCAGGTTCAGGTCGACCAGGTTCCAGAGATCATACTGATGCAGTCGGTAGCTCCAGTTCAGCCCGAGGTTAGGGCAGCAATTTCTGGGGCGCCATACATACATATCTATAAGCAAGAGGAAGATATTAAGAGAAAGATAACCCCAAAAGATAGACAACATGATAAAAGCTTAAAAGAGAATTAGAAAACAATGATATTAATGAAAAAATATCACGGGGAAACAACTAACTTACTGACTAAGTTTTTCAAGTGTAGCACAATCTTGAGTCACACGATCGAGATGAATAAAATTTTCTCATATCCATAAGCGCACTGCCTCACCATCTCAATTAGTATTCAAATGTTGGATCTTAGTTTTGTGGAAATCGATTCAGTAATATATATGTAATCCATCAATGCCAATAACGGATGACATGAAATACTATGTGAAAACACAACCAGAATAGTCTGAACTGTCACCCTCAACACAGCAAATGCATCATTATTAACTCCATCAAGTTTTTTAAGTTATTGAAAAATTTCTAAGTTTTAAATAGGATACAACTTTAAATCTAACCCCTCAATTCTTTTTAAAATGGACGATTGAGAAAGATTTACTATAAATTTTCATGTAGAGAATTTTATAAAACAATAACGAATTTTCTTAATATATTTTATGTTATTGAATTTTCAAAGTGGTTTATTAATCTAGAAATGAACTTTATTTAATTTCACTTTAAATCATTTTAGAATTCGTGGGTTATAAATAGGGCTTGTTTGTTTAGAAATCATAAGAAAGCTTCAATTGGAAAATAATTGATAGGAATGTTGATAAGAACGTGAAATTCTAGATTGAAGAGAAAATCAAACCTTTCTAATCATATATGATATTTTAAATGCAGTTAAATTTCTTTCTAAGAAAGGTGAATCTCCGCACACGCATACCCCATATTAATATAATTTATTTATCTTTCAAAAAATATGTTTGAGAAAAAACTAATTAAAGAAAAAAGTATATAATCTTAAAAACTAATGAATTGATCATATTTACCTAACTTAATAGAAGACCAATCCACAAAAATTGTTTTAAAAAATGGTTCCAAAAGAGTAGAACAACGTATTGACTTGTTCACAGTGATTACATTAGTATTTTACCCCCTCTCTTATGATACTTACACTTTTTTAGTACACATAAAAATGCTAGGTTAAATGTCACAACTAGCTATAAGAAGATACAACTATGTTTTAAATATGAATATCACAATTATGACATCACGGAATGGTAAATCTAAAATTTCACCGATTACTGCTGCAATAAAATAAAAGTTATATCTATTTTAAATGAATATAAAATATGTATATATCATATGATCAATATATCGAAAATAATATTCTGCGCTCATGAATGGCAAATATCATACATTTACTGATCAAAGCGCATATTTTTAATTACGTTTTACAATGAACAAACTTGAGTTGCCATAGAATTATTATATTATTTTAAATGGTATTGGGAGGTCAAAGTAAACTTTTAACCGCACCCTTTTACACCAACAGAATAATCTAGGTTATTTGTTAAAAGCTTCCTTGAATAAATAATAGTTACCTTGCAAAATAAATTAATAGAATGTTTATAAAAAGATTATTAATTCTTTTGCTTAAATAAATTCATGACGGTTCAAAGTGTATCTTGCTTTAAGCGAGTCACTTAGACCGGAAAATAAAATTCTCTTCAATTCAAACTTAAGTGCTAATATTTTCTCACGAGCTTTAGCGTGGGCATGTTTCCAGGCCCATCGACAAACAATGAAGATTGCATAATTAAGGTCCTTCTCCTTAATGCTTGAACTAACAAGGGTGGACCATAAGTGATAAAAGTGGTTGTAACAGATATGATTGTTCCAGACTTGTTCATTGTGGTGAAAATCTTCAAGTACTGGAATTTCTAGTGTTGAAATTTTTCTAAGCGATGTAAATTTTTTGACGTTGGAATTAAAAATTTCAAGTGCGAGAAATTGCATAATAATTTAATATTTATAAGGAGTGAAAAAATAACCACACCTTTTAATGAAAGATGCGTACCTTAGAAATGGATGACACCTTATACCAATATTATTTATTTTTTTATTTTAATTATTAATATTATTAAATATAAAAGTATATTACTGAAAGTAGGGGTGAGCATTCGGGCAATTCGGATTGGATATGAAAATTTCAATTTGTTATCGAATTGAAGCAATGACAATCCAAATCCAATCCAAATAAGCTCGGATTGGAGAATTTTTTAAATTCGATTTAGGATTAATCGGTTTGGATATTTTGAATTTTTGATTTTGAGCTTATAATTGAGATGTTTCTTCTTTTTACAAAAATGAATATCTAAATGAAGTACTTATGTTAAATTGTCTGAAAAGTTCATTCTCACCATAATCATTCTAATAAAATATTCAAGCAATGAAATTATTATCAAGAAAATGTAATAGAGACATTAATACAGCCGATAAAAAGTAGTAATAGTAAATCATACCCAAATAAAAAGTTTTCTGATAGTAACTTTGTAATTCATGTAGAGAATATGAGATAATATCTAATGAATAGGGTATTTGAACTAATAATATCGGCATATGGATAATGGACTAAATATTGTCACGACCCAAAATCCACCAGTCGTGATAGCACCTAACCTAACCCGCTAGGTAAGCCAACTAATAACTATCAAATTCCAACAATATTAAATAAACAATTAAATATAGGAGTTATCTGAATCTTATACAATTCCAAAGGACTAGCAGTACAAATCATGAGCTTCTAAGAATAGAGTTGACCAAGCTGATATGAAGTAAATACATCTTCTGTTTGAAAAGTACATAAACAGAGTTTTATAAATCTACAACTACCAGGAAAGAGAGGCAGCTACAATAGGAATGCAGGTACATCTTCAAGTCCGGCAACAATCGAGCACAACAACAACAACAGCCAAAATCTTTCGCAATGTGTAGAAGTGTAGTATCAGTACAACCGACCCCATGTACTGAGTAAGTAACAAACCTAACCTTAGGTTGAAAGCAGTGACGAGCTAGAACATAGGTCGGGTCCAACACCAATAACCAATAGCAGTTCATAACAACGTAGAGCATATAAATAAGAAAGTAACTCAACGATAAAAATGCTCACCTTTTTCACAGTTTTCCGAAAATAATTCCACGTTTCAAGAATATCAGTGAAAACTCAAATCCTTTACCGAAATCATCGTAAAATATGAGATAATTTGAAAACCGTAAATTTTTTTAAAAATCCTTTCCACAATAAATTAGATGTTTCGTTTTCTTTCCAGATAGAAAGTGTGAAATACCTCTCTATGCTCACGTATCAATGTGTGTAAAAATTTATGAATAACATGATACCGTACAACATGAGGAAAAATACATCTATATGCCTGTATGTCATGTGTGCATGCCGATGCCATGTATCTCAGAGATGAATCATATACTCACACTCTCAGAGTACTCAATCTCATTGTCTTACAAATTTCACTCATCATGCTCAACCACTCGGTACTGTATATGGCCCATACGGCCCACAAAAATCCATCCCGGAACATATACAACACTGACTACAAGTCATCCAGTACCGACGAAAAAAGGAAATCCAACCCTGTGGAGAAATCCAACTCCAGGTATCAAGTACTTCAGACAAATCCATGTCCAGGGAAATCCATCTCTCAATAATATCATCCACGCTCACTTGGGGTGTGTATAAACACCGGAGGGGCTCCTACAACCCAAGCGCTATCATAATCATCAATATAACCGATGCGGCGTGCAGCCCGATTCCATAACTGTTACTCATAAACAGGCTCTCAGCCTCTCTCAGTCATCACTCTCTCCAGTCTCACTCACGAGCTCACAATGTCATGAAACTAGCCCGACAATAATGATATTATGTATCAATACACAACAACTGAGACTGAGATATGATATGAATGCATGAATATGACTGAGTACGAAATATCAATAAAATCAGTGAGATGACAGTAAAAAGCGACCACTATGGGTCCTAACAATATCAACATAAGACCTAAACAGGATAGCTAACATGATTCAGTTCAGTTACTTAATCACGTGGTGAAAACACACATATCAACAAAATAAGGCCACTAAGTAGTGTCATGAAAACAAAGGAGTCACAATTCACCGGGTGCACGCCCACACACCCGTCACTAGCACGTGCGTCACCTCATCATCAATCACATAACACGTAACTCGGGGTTTCATACCCTCAATACTAAGGTTTAGAAGAGTTAGTTACCTCAAACAAGCCAATTCCAACGCCGAGCAACCCAAGCGATGCTCCAAGAATGCCATCACGCGCGAAGCAACCTCCGAACGGCTCAAAACTAGCCAAAAACAACTCGAATACATCAGATAAAGCCCAAGAAAATAATTACAAATGATAAGGATCGAATCCTAAGTCAAATCCCAAATCCTGCAAAAAAATCACACCTGGAGCCCGCATCCCGGAATCCGACAAAACTCACAAAATCTGACAAACCATTCAATTACGAGTCCAACCATACTAGTTTCACTCAAATCCGGTATTGAATCGGTCTTCAAATCTTAAAAATTCATGTTTGTGGAATTTCTACAATATTTCCCAAATTTCCATCTCAAAATAATAATTGGATGATGAAATCAATGATATATTCATATATATATATATATATATATATATATATATATATATATAAACCAAATCTGAGTTAGAATCACTTAACCCGATAAATTTCTTGAAAAAACCCACAAAAAACTGTCACAAACCGAGCTCCCAAGGTCCAAAATTTGAAATAACACCCTAAACCTCGTTTATATAGTGCAACCACTGAACTCCCACTATGCGATCCGCACAACTCCAAGTGCGGCCACACATCCCAGCTCGTGCAGTCGTATAAAAATGGTGTGGCGCACCTTTTGGTGGCTGCACTTCCAGATGTCCAAATGATGACTTCTTTACCTTTTTGGAAACTAGACATGAAAGGCTACAACTTTCTTTTTTGAATCATCTCAAAATTCCTTGAGAATCAGAATATATAAGCTTCCAAAATTGGACCGGCGAATTTGCAGAATCTCCTTGGAGTGCGGCCGCAGCAAAATTATGCGGTCCGCACCCCTCCTTTGTGGTCCGAATATTTCTGTTGTGGTTCGCACTTTCAAAGCACCAGAACAATATCAGAGTGGTGGAAATGCCCGGACTCGCTCAAAACTCACCTACCCAAAGCCTCTGGAACCTCAACCAAAGGTACCATCAAGTCCTAAATTACCATACAAACTCAATCGAGCCCTCAAATCACGTTAAAGAATAACAAAAACATGAATCGCATACCAATTTAAGCTTAATGAACTTGAAACCTCAAACTTCTACAACAGATACCGAAACCTATCAAATCACGTCCGAATAACCTCAAATTTTACACACACGTCACAAATGACACCACAAACCTACTCCAACTTACGAAAATCCATTCCGACCCCGATAACAAATTTTTCACCTGCCGACTAAAATCGCCAAATTTCTAACTTTCGCCAATTCAAGCCTAATTCCACTGCGGACCTCCAAATCACATTCCGGACACGCTACTAAGTCCATAATCATCTAACGAAGCTAACGGAATTATCAAAATTTAAATCTGAGGTCAAATACTAAAAAGTCAAACTTGGTCAAACCTTTCGAATTTTAAAGCTTCTAGCTCAGAATCGTTCTTCCAAATCAATTCTGAATAACCTGAAAACCAAAAACGACGATTCACATAAGTCATAATGCATCCTACAGAGCTACTCATGCCCAAAAACTAGCGAGCGAAATGTAAATGCTCAAAACGACCGGTCGGATTTAGAATATAAGATAATATCTAATGAGTAGGGTATTTGAACTTATAATATCGGCATATGGATAATGGACTAAATATAAAGTATAAAAATTTTAGATTTCAGATATCCAATATTCCGAAGTACCAAATCCAATATCTTATCCAAAATCCAAAAAATTTAAAAATCCAATCCATTATCCGAAAATCCAAACCAAAAAACCAAAAAATTCGAATTTCGGTTTGGGTTTCGAGTTTGCCCAAACAATGCCCACCCCTAACTGAAAGTGTATTTTCATCTTTTAACTTCCTGGTTTAGAGCTTTCAACTTTTAAATTAGTAGATTAGGTTTATTTATTTCTTAATTACAAATACTTGTCATAAGTTTTAAGGTACTTGTTGCAATATCTGAAGTCTTAATTCTTTTATTATTATAAATAGAATTCTATTTAAAGTGAATGTCTATCTTTTAGAGAGTTTTACTTTGTGGCTAAGTCATTTTTCTCCTATAAATAGAGGGCTCTTACCCCATTGTAAATCATCCCAAAATTCAATAAGAATTTCCTCTCTCTCTCTTTCTATGCAATATTGTTCTTCTTCTGTTATTGTTTCATAATACGTTATCAGCACGAGACTCTACCGTCTCAAGAAGCTCTTTGAGAAGATTAAGGTATAAATTTTCTTCTATTTTTTAATTATGACTGACATTATGAAAAGAAAGTTCGTTGCCCTTGAAATTTCGGGCAAGAACAATATGACATGGGTGTTGCATGCTGAAATCCATTTAGATGCAATGGGTCTTGGAGACGCCATTAAAGATAAAAATAAAGCATCTACCCAAAACTGTGCTAAGGCCTTGATTGTCTTGCGCCATCACCTTGATGAAGGGTTGAAAATAGAATATCTCACAATCAAAGATCCACTTATTTTGTGGAATGACTTAAAGGAAAGATATGACAACTTAAAGTTGGCCACTTTTCCACAAGCACGATATGATTGGGCTGATCTGAGGCTCCAAGACTTTAAGTCTGTTTCTGAATATAATTCTGCAATGTTCACAATTACTTCTAAATTGATTGTAGTGATTGTGTCATAATATCAATTTATTAACTGCCAATTGGTAATGGGTATGATAGTTATTTCCCTGTGCAAAAAGTAGCATATGAATAGTTAATAATTACGCGTACAAATGGTATGTCGTTAAAGTACAGATAAATTATAGATATTGTTTAGTGCATTATATATTGTAATCAATATGAAATTAGAATAACAATAGAGTTAACACTTAATATGCTATATAATAATTTTAAATTTTTTTAATGTATATATTAATTATTTCCATACTGTAAGTTGTGGTAATAATTATTTCGTGATAAACAATGAATAGTTAACATGGTAATATTATTAGCATTTAAAAATTGCTTTATTGTAATACAATCATGATTGTAAAACGTATCATATTTGTGCATTAAATATAATGTTGTAATATTTATCATAGTAATAATTATATAATATACATATAAAACATGCTTACATTAATTATATTTTATTATGTGTTGTACAGTGATTATTCAACTTAGTGTTAATATAACCATTAATACATCACTTAGCTTTTGCTAGTTATCATTATGAGGCTATAAATTGAGCGATTAGGATAATAATAATAATAATAATGTGAGAATAGTAGTTTAAATATTTTTTAAAATATGAAGGTTATGCATGCAGTTATGTTTGTAAAATTCAGGTATAACTGTAAAACAATGCACCATATAAGATCAATATAAGATAAAAATCAAATACAAAGAGGCAACCGTCTATCTCTTTTCATATTGCCAGACAATTCAGTTTTTATGAATAAGAAATTATATCACTGATTCATCAAAGCACCATCGTCTGTTACTTACAAAAAAAAATAGCTTATTCCCTCCGGTCACATACATCAAGCAACTCCTCGAGATATGCCTATATACCTTTTCTGCTTATTCTTTTTTGTGAATATACTAATGTTTATTCGTATATTTCTTTTGTATGTCAAATCATGGGAAGAAAATATTGATAAATCACAAAGAAAACTTGGATCAAAGTTTAATTGTAGAAATATTTGTTTAGTTGATTCATGTACGATACATACAATATTCAAAGAGAAGAAATATTTCGCTCATTTAAGTATGTGTAAGGCAGATGTTACTACAATTTCTGGTAGTAGTAAATTAATTGAAGGCTCTGGAAGAGCTACAATAACTCTGCCTAAGGGAACAATACTTATCATAGAGAATGTAATGTTCTCCTCCAAGTCCAAGAAGAACTTGTTGAGTTTTAAAGATATCCGCCGAAATGGATATCATATTGAGACAATAAATGAAAATAATCTTGAATATCTCATCATTACCAAGAATGTCTTTGGCCAAAAGAGGGTTATTGAGAAGTTCCCATCTTTATCTTGTGGCATGTATTGGACAAGAATTAGTGCAATTGAGGCACATTCTGTTGTAAACCAAAAGGTTATTGGTTCCAATACTTTTGTACTTTGGCATGATCGATTGGGATATCCTGAATCAATTATGACGAGACGAATTATAGAAAACTCAAATGGGCATCCACTAAAGAATTTAAAGAATCTTTTAAATAATGAATTTTCTTGCATTTCTTGTTATCAAGGCAAGTTAATTATTAGACAATCACCAACAAAGGTTGGGATTGAGTCCCCTGCATTTTTGGAACGTATACAAGGGGATATTTGTTGACCTATTCACCCACCTAGTGGGTCGTTTAGATATTTTATGGTCTTAATATATGCATCCTCTAGATGGTCTCATGTGTGACTATTGTCATCTCGCAACCTCGTGTTTGCAAAATTAATGGCACAAATAATTTGATTACGGGCGTCATTCCCCGATAATCCAATTAAGTCTATTAGACTTGATAATGCTGCTGAGTTTTCATCCCAAGCATTTAATGATATTTCTTATCAATAGGGATAAAAGTGGAACATCATGTAGCTCATGTTCACACTCAAAATGGCTTTGCTGAGTCTTTAATTAAACGTATGCAATTGATAGCAAGACCGTTACTCATGAAAACGAGGCTGCCCACTTTTGTTTGGGTCACGCCATATGCAACAATGCTAGTTCGTCTCAGACCCACAAATTGTCATAAATATTTTCTGTTGCAATTAGTATTGGATCATGAACCTAATATATCCCATTTAAGAATTTTTGGATGCGCAGTATATGTGCCCGTAGCACCGCCATATCACACCAAAATGGGTCCCCAAAGAAGGTTAGGAATATATGTTGGGTTTGAATTACCCTCCATTATTCGCTATCTTGAAACATTAACGGGGGATTTATTCATTGCTCGATTTGCAGACTATCGATTCGATGAGACACTTTTCCCAAAATTAGGGGGAGAAATTGGTGAAACCAAATGGGAAATTTTATGGAAAAATCCATCATTATCCCATCTTGATCCACTTACCTCTATTTGTGAAAAAGAGGTGCAAAAGATTATCCATTTGCAAAGAGTAGAAAATCAAATGCCAGACGCATTTACGGATTTGAAAAGGCTAAAAAACTCACATATCCTTGCAGAGAATGTTCCAATCCGTATTGATGTCCCTATTGGAGGATCTTCTAGTGTCATAGCTAATGAGTCAAAAGTACGCCTAAAACGTGGCAGATCATTGGGTTCTAAGGATCGAAATCCTAGAAAAAGGAAAATAAATTATCAAAATGACACTACGAAGGAGTCTCATGAAGAAATTAACGAATTAATAAATTCTGATATTCATGAGGAAACCACTGAGCCCGAGACTCAAGAAAATAAGGAACTAGCAATAAATCCAATCGATATTGAGACAAATTTGAATCGAGTGGATATAGTGGTGGATTATGTATTTTCATATAATGTTGCATCTAAGAATTATGCAAGATAGTGAGGATCTTGAACCTCAATCTGTTGGAGAATGTCGACACAGACGTGATTGGCCAAATGGCAAGAAGCAATCCAATCAGAATTGAATTCACTAGCGAAACGTGAAGTTTTTGGGCATGTAGTCCAAACACCTAAGGGTGTTAAGCTTGTTGGCTATAAATGGGTCTTTGTACGCAAGAGGAATGAGAAATAAGGTACAAAGATATAAGTCATGCCTTGTTGCACAAGGATTTTCACAAAGACCCGGTGTCGATTATGAAGAGACATATTCACCTGTTATGGATGCTATAACGTTCCGTTATCTCATTAGTTTTGCTGTCCATGAAAAGCTTGGTATGCATTTAATGGATGTGGTTACCGCCTACCTTTATGGCTCACTTGATAATAAGATATACATGAAATT
The DNA here is from genome assembly GCA_005239525.1 of Nicotiana knightiana. Classification (NCBI taxonomy): domain Eukaryota; kingdom Viridiplantae; phylum Streptophyta; class Magnoliopsida; order Solanales; family Solanaceae; genus Nicotiana; species Nicotiana knightiana. The sequence goes on along the minus strand of ML432105.1, from coordinate 38,619 downwards.
TCCCAAGGGATTTAAAATGCCTAACGCACATAACTCAAAATCCAGGAAAATGTTTTCAATCAAATTACAAAGATCTTTGTATAGTCTAAACCATTAAAGATGTATGTGGTATAATCGTCTTAGTGAGTATTTATTAAAGGAAGGTTATATAAATGATGCCATTTGTCCATGTGTTTTTATAAAGAAAACAACATCGGAAGTTATTGTATTTGTCGTATATATTGATGACATAAACCTTATTGGAACTCCTATAGAACTCCAAAATGCAATTAATTATTTAAAGAAAGAATTCGAGATGAAATATGTCGGAAAGACAAATTATGTCTTGGTTTGCAAATTGAACATTTAGCAAACAGAATTTTTCTTAATCAATCTTCCTACATAGAAAAAATACTGAAACGGTTTTACATGGATGGAGCACATCCATTAAGTACTCCGATGGTTGTTCGATCACTTGATGTGAATAAAGATCCATTCCGACCTCAAGAAAAGAATGAAGAGCTACTTGTTCCTGAAGTACCATATCTTAGTGCAATTGGTGCACTAATATATCTTGCTAATACAACAGGGCATGACATAACTTTTTCAGTTAATGTCTTAGCAAGATATAGCTCTGCTCCTACAAGGAGACATTGGAATGGAATCAAACACATATTATGGTATTTAAAAGGAACTTCCGATATGTGATTATTTTATGGAAATAATTATAGTCCCGATTTTGTTGGTTATGCTGATGCTGGGTATTTATCTGACCCACACAAGGCTCGATCTCAAACAAGCTATGTGTTTACATGTGGGGGCACTTCCATATCTTGGCAATCGACTAAGCAATCAATTGTGGCTACTTCATCTAATCATGCAGAGATGATTGCTATTCATGAAGCAAGTCGAGAATGTATGTGGTTGAGATCTATAATACATCTTATTCGAGACAAATGTGGTTTGAAGTGTGACAAACTATCCACGATTTTGTATGAAGACAATGCAACATGCATAGCCCAATTGAAGGGAGGATTATAAAAGGAGATAGGACAAAACATATTTCACCAAAGTTATTTTTCACACATGATCTTCAAAAGAATGGTGATATCAATGTGCAACAGATTTGTTCAAGTGATAATATGACTGATTTGTTCACAAAATCTCTACCGACGTCAACCTTCAAGAAGCTAGTGTACAAGATCGGGATGCGAAGACTCAAGGATGTGAATTGATGCTCTCATCAGGGGGAGCTAATGCACGTTGCACTCTTTTTCCCTTACAAGGTTTTGTCCAACTGGGTTTTCCTTGCAAGGTTTTTAACGAGTCAACCAAAAGACGCATTTCTAAACATGTGTACTCTTTTTCCTTTTCTAGAATTGTTTTTCCCACTGGGTTTTATTTTAGTTAAGGTTTAAACGAGGCACATTATTTGTTGAATAGACATTCAAGGGGGGTGTTATAAGTAGAATTCTATTTAGAGTGAATGTCTATCTTTTAGAGAGTTTTACTTTATGGCTAAGTCATTTATCTGCTATAAATATAGGGGTCTTACCCCATTGTAAATCATCCCAAAATTCAATAAGGATTTTCTCTCTTTCTGTGCAATATTGTTGTTATTCTGTTATTGTTTCGTAATATTTACAGATTTTTAACAACGATGTGATTCTGGTATTTTCACACGTTGTATAAAAAGGTAATAAGTCAATAAGAAATTTAATAACTCTTTTTCTTTCTTCACCCATCCGATCTATTGTTTTATGGTTGGCTGAGCAATTTTATTCTCTTTTTTCTTATGGTCAAATAAGAAAACTTATAGATTGACTTTTAATTCACTCAATTTTTCAAGTTGGTAAGAAGTTCTTACTCGCAAGCTCAGCACGAAACTGGTAATGAAAAAATTGATGCCGTAAGAATTTAAATGAAACATATATACAAGTTTACACTTGCTTATACACAACCCCTTGAGATTTTAAATCTTCTCATGATTTCACTTGCAGTAACTATTAATCGATAAGCATAATATAAATATAACATCTTCTCCTAATCCATGTAACGAAGTAAATAGTAATCTGTGGTTTCATTATACGATGTGATTACCTGAGGAAGTCATATTTGAATGGAGCAAAAGCTACGAGAGTCAACGAAAGCAGACAAGTGAAGACCGAAAGAGACAGGCTTATAACTAAATACTATCCGGAATGAAGTTCAATATTTAAATAGTTTTAGTTAAAATTAAACTAATGTAATTTATAGAGTAGTATTTTTACGTAGTTTCAGAATATATTAATTTTATTTGGAACAGATTATGTAATTGTCTATGTTCACATAAAAAAAATTAGTCACTTTGACTTTTAGGTGAATTAATATTTTAGTATAACATTTTTTAATTGGTAGTGTATGCGGTAAAAATCAAGTGTACCCAATTATACGAGTTTGAGGGTATCTCTCGAGAGTGAGCGGATACCGAAGCAAGTTCGGGCTCGAAGAAGACTGAGGGATCGAGGTTAGGCTATATTGACATCGCAGTAATAGAATCACGAGATATCCGTAATCGACCGCCAATCTCGGCGAAGATCTCGGAACCGGCAAAACCATTAACGGTTATCGATATCAATCAAGTATTTTACTTCCGAAATTAGAGTCATACCTTATTTAGGATTCCTCTACTATATAAAGAGGAACCTTGTTCATTTGTAAGGGGATATTATCACAATTATCGTCATACACTAGTTATCGCTTGCACTACTATTGAGAAATACAAACACTCTGCTTTTTTGCTTACTCTTAATTCTTTGCTGCTCTTACTGTGCATTCAGCTCATTTTGTCCCTGTTATTCTTGTTGTTTTAACTGTCTTGGCACTTGATCTCGAGCTTAATCCATATCGGGGTCGATAACTTGCAAGTACACTGGTTTGGTCCATTTTAATCGTTTAATTCCCTTATTTATTTAGAAATTGGTAATTGGCATTGGATTAGATCACATACCCTTATAACCGCGTTACAAGTTTAATTGTTACTCGTATGTCGAGGTAAACAGTTTGGCACCAACCGTGAGGCTAAGGATAATAGTGATTGTTCAGTGTTAATTCTAGTATAACACACTATTTTACGCTTGTTTCTTGCCAAGAATTTTATTTTCAGGATAAATCATGTCAAACTCACAAAACACAGCTACACATTGTGACAACGGCCTCGACTCCACGAGGAGAATGAGAATGTTATCGCTCGGGGAATCGAGGTTCCACAGGCTGACCTCGGAGGACCACCGCCCGCCAACCCTGTCGATGTCGGTTCGCATATTGCTTTGAATGCGGATTTAGGTGGGGACCCCGATGGAAGAGTACGCAAAGAGTGTCGAACTGACGATCGAGGTACTCAGGGCAGAGGAGACGAATGTGTTAGTCTCCAAGTTATATATGAAATGCTGCAAGCCCAACAGAACGTTGCCCAGTTGCAAAATCAGCATATTGCTCCGAATAGGGTCGAACAAGAGGCTACTCGCCGTATCGAGCCAGTGCCTGGAAGATCAGGCGATTATACTTTGACAACTGACCCTGGTATAATGAGAATTCTCGAGGAGCTTACTAAAAGAATAGAATCAGGAGAAAAGAAAATCGAGGCCAATGACAAGAAGGTGGAAACCTATAACTCTCGAGTTGATCAGATTCCGGGGGAACCATCGATCCTAAAGGGAATGGACTCCAAAAAGTTTGTGCAAAAACCATTCCCTCCAAGTGCGGCTCTGAATCCCATACCAAAGAAGTTCAGGATGCCCAATATACCAAAATACAACGGGACCTTGGACCCCGATGAGCACGTTACCTCTTATACCTGTGCTATCAAAGGAAATGATTTGGAAGACGATGAAAACGAGTTAGTATTGCTAAAGAAATTCGGGGAGACCCTGAAGAAGGGAGCTATGATTTGGTATCACAACTTGCTACCGAACTCTATCGATTCGTTACCATGTTGGCAGATTCATTTGTAAAGGCACACGCTAGAGCTATAAAGGTTGCAATGAGAAAATCAGAACTCTTCAAGGTGAAGTAGAGGGATAACAAGATGCTAAGAGAGTTCGTATCTCGATTCCAAATGGAACGTATGGAGTTGCTTCCGGTTACTGATGATTGGGCTGTTCAGGCTTTCACCCAGGATTAAATGAGCGGAGTTCGATCGCATCAAGCCAACTGAAACAGAATTTGATAGAATACTCGGCTGTGACTTGGGCAGATGTTCACAACCGATATCAATCGAATATTAGAGTCGAGGATGATCAACTGGAGCCCCCTCAGGTTTAGTGCATCCTAATCAGTCGACAGGTAAAAACTAAAGAGATTTTGATAGAGAATCAAGGCCGAATAAAGATCGGTATCAGCCATATGCTCCAGATAGAAGGAATAACCATCCGGGACATCATTCTGTCCGGAACGATGGGAGGGGTGACCGAGGACAGAATTCTCGGGGACTCATGAGCAAAACTGGATTCGACAAATATGCAGATCCCATGAAAGTACCCCGAATATCGCAGTAGAATTTCAGTGTCGATGCCTCGGGTATCGTATCGGTCATCGAAAGGATTAAAGACACTAGGTGGCCCAAACCTATACAAACTGATCCTTATCAAAGGAATCCAAACTTGATGTGCAAATACCATGGCACACATGGCCATATGACCGAAGACTACAGACAGTTGAGAGAGGAAGTAGCTCGATTGTTCAACGAAGGTCATCTTCAAGAATTCCTCAGTGACAGAGCCAAAAATCACTTCAAGTAAAGAGACGCCAACAGAAAAAACGAGCAAGAGGAACCCCAGCATGTTTCCATATGATCGTCGGCGGGGTCGACGTCCCACAAGGAGCTATCTTCAAACGCACCAAAGTATCGATTACAAGAGAAAAATGAACCCGAGGCTATATGCCCGAAGGCACTCTAACATTCAACGACGAAGAGGCGTAAGGCCTCTCTCAGCCGCACAACGACGCCCTGGTATTTTCTATTTTTCTAAATAAAATTCAAGTTAAACGTCTTCTCGTGGATCCAGGTAGTTCGGCGAACATAATCAGGTCGAGGGTCATAGAGCATCTCGACCTGCTAGACCAAATTGGACCTGCATCTCGAGGGCTAAACGACTTCAACATGACTATTGAAACAACAAAGGGAGAGATAATCCTACCAGTGAACGTGTCTGGGACCATCCAAGACACAAAATTTCATGTCATCGAAGGCAACATAAGGTACAATGCACTGCTCGGAAGGCCATGGATCCACAACATAAGGGCAGTACCATCGACCCTTCACCAAACGATGAAGTTCCCAGTAGTGGATAGTGTGAAAATAGTTTATGGGTAACAACACGCTGCAAGGGAGATGTTTGCAGTCGACGAGGTGACGCCGATACCAGCACCCTCGACCTCAGAAAAATCGAGCATCAAAGATAAGCAAGCGGACAAATAGCAATCAACATCCCCAGCCTCGCCGAATCGGATAAGCAGGTACTCGAAGAAGATGAAGAGGATCTTCTCACTCCTCGAACTTTTGTCATTCCTGAAGAATCGAATGCAACCATATCAACGGTATAAGAGCTGGAACAGGTGATACTCATTGAGTATCTACCCGAACATAAGGTATACATGGGAACGAGGTTAACCCCCGAACTCAGGAAAAAACTCATTCAATTTCTTATTGATAACATGATTACTTTGCATGGTTCCATTTAGACATGACAGAAATTCCACCCGAGATCACAACTCATTGGTTGAGCCTGGATCCCAAGTTCAGATCGTTAAAGCAAAAGAGAAGGCCTCAGTACGAGGTGAAGCACATGTTCATAAAGGAAGAGGTAACTAAGCTTCTTAAAATAGGGTCCATTCGAGAAGTCAAATATCTCGAGTGGTTAGCCAATGTACTCGTAGTCCCCAAAAAGGGAACAAACTTAGAATGTGTGTAGATTATAAGGGCCTGAATAAAGCATGTCCGAAAGACATTTTTCCTTTGCCTAACATCGATCGAATGATCGATGCTACGGCTGGCCACGAGATACATACTTTTCTCGACGCCTATTCTGGGTACAACCAAATCCAGATGGACCCAGAAGACCAAGAAACAACTTCTTTTATCACTAAGTATGGAACTTACTGCTACAATGTAATGCCCGTCGGATAAAAAATGACGGGTCTACTTATCAAAGCCTAGTTAACAAGATGTTCGAAGAACAGATAGGAGAATCAATGGAAGCTTACATTGATGACATGTTAGTTCAGTCCATGCGTGCAGAGGACCATTTGACTCATTTGCATGAGACATTTAAAATCTTGAGGAAATACAACATGAAGCTTAACCCCGAAAAATGTGCCTTTGGGGTCAGCTCGGGTAAATTCCTCGGCTTCATGGTGTCAAATCAAGGGATCAAGATCAATCCCGATAAGATCAAGGTGTAACGACCCCTCCGGTCGTTCTGAGAGTTTAGCCCGTTTCTCCCATTTCTGCTTCATTGCTTGTGTGTTTCATCTCTTTTTTGTGGCGTTGGGATGGTTGAATCGGGTTCAGAGTGGTCATGGTGAGAAACGAGACACTTAGTCTCTTAAGTTGGCCTTATAGTTAGAAAAGTCACCCGGAAGTTGACTATTAGTTAAATGACCTCGGAATGTGGATTTTATAGTTTGGATAGCTTCGTTAGGTGATTTGGGACTTCGGAGTGTGTTCAGAATGAAGTTTTGACGTCCGATGTAGAATTAGGCTTGAATTGGCAAAAGTTACTTTTTGGCGATTTCCGGTCGGCAGGGGAAAATAGGCTATCAGGGTCGGAATGGAATTCCGGAAGTTGGAGCAGGTTCGTAATGTCATTTTGAATATGTGTGCAAATTTTCAGGTCAATCGGATGTGTTTTGGATGGTTTCGGCATCCTTGGTGAAATTTAGAAGTTCAAAGTTCATAGGCTTGAATTTGAGGTGATTTTAGTGTTTTTGCGTTGTTTTTGGTGTTTCGAAGGCTATACTAAGTTTGAATGAGGTTATGTGACTTGTTGGTATTTTGGTTGGGGTCCCGAGGGGCTCGGGATGATTTTGGATAGCCATCGGAGGATTTCGAGTTGGAAAAATTACAGTTAAAGCTGCTGGTGCAATGTTTCTGGTGTGGCCGCACCTGCGGAAGTGTGGTCGTAGGTGAGATGCCGCAGGTGCGGAGAGGCATGTGCAGGTGTGGAACTCGTTCAGGCTGAAGAAGACTGCAGGTGCGAGACTTGGACTACACCTGCGGAGTCGTAGGTGCGGAGGATTTGTCGCAGGTGCGGAAATGGCCCTTTAAGTAATTTCTTGCAGGTGAGGGTCCGCAGATGCGGGTCCACAGGTGCGAGATTTAGGCCGCAGGTGCAGAACCCCTGGGCAGAACATATAAAAAGGGCCCTTAGCGAATTTTGGTCATTCTTTCAACATTCTTATTGGGGTTTGAAGCTTTTGAAGGGTTTTTGAAGAGGGAAATCGATAGTTCTTCATTGAGGTAAGGATTTTGGACTTAAAACATGTTTATATGTGATTAAAGGTCTGATTAGTGGTGAAAATTGGGGAAAATCAATGCTAAAAAAGGATAATTAGGGCTTATTTATAAACCTTAAAATGGGAATTTGAGGGGTCATTTGGACTCCGATTTCAGTATTCTTGGTATGTATAGACTCGTGAGAGGATGAGGATTCTTTTGGTGTAAATTTTATCGAGTTCCGAGATGTGGGACCGAGGGGTCGGGTTTGACCAATTTCGGGGTTTTTGGGTAAATTTGGTAATTTTTCGAATGGGTTTCATTCCTTGGTATATTATAATGATATGAATCTGATTTTTGGTAGATTTGGAGCACTCGGAGTCCTAGTCTAGAGGCAAAGGCATTGAGGGCTAGGTTTTTAGCCAGGTTTGAGGTAAGTAATGTTTCCAAACTTGGTTAAGAGGGTTTGAAACCCCGAACTAAATGATTGATGACTATAATTGAGGTGACGCACATGCCAAGTGACGGGCGTGCGGGCGTGCACCGAGTATTTTTGGCCTGGCTCATCCCATGGCATTTGTGTAGTAGCTATTACTGATCAATATCTGCACTTCTATTAATGTAGTAATCATGAACCTGTTAGAAATCATGTTAAGTATAAATGCTAGGATTCACGCCGAAAATGCTGAGACCCGAGTGGTCGTATATTACTGTCTCATTTTATGATTATTTGATTTCATATACTTAGTCCTGTTATAGCATAGCACTTCATACCTCAGTCTCAGTATTGTTAATTATATGCATACTTATCATTGTTTCGGGCTGATGGATGCATCTGTGATCCATGTGAGTGAGACTGGAGAGCAATGACTGAGTGAGGCCGAGAGCTTGTTATTGAGACAATTATGAGATCGGACTGCACACCGCAGCGATACTTAAACCATGCCTTCGTTGGCTTGATATAGCTCTTGGGCCACTAGGGCCCCTTCGGAGTCTTTACACCCCCAGTGAGCACATTGATGATGAGGGATGGATTTTTCCTGGACATGGATCTTGTCCGAAGCTGAGGTTATGTGAGGGATGGATCTTCCCTGGACATGGATATTGTCCGAAGCTGATGTTATGAGGTATGGATCGTCCCTGGACATGGATTTTGTCCGAGTGTTATATTCCGGAGATGGATCTTCTCCGTGGGGTTGGACCAGCCTTTTCCTCAGTATGGAGTGACTACGGTCACCGGTGTTTATGCATATTCCGGGATGGAACTTCCCCGGGCCTGAGAGCATATATAGTACTGGGTGGACTTCTGTGGAAGAGTTGTGAGCACTATGTGCATATCCACACTGGTTTCATATATTTTCTTTATGATAGCATGTAGAGTACGCTGGCATACTTGGCATATTTACTCATTCTGATAAACTGTGAACATGCCTAAATTTTGTATGCTGATGATTTAATTATTGAGGTTTAGTCCGTCACTACCTCTCAGCCTATATTTTGGGTTCGTTACTTCTGAGTTGGTGTACTCACATTACCCCCTGCATCTTGTGTGCAGATCCAGGTACACTGGGACCCGGTAGTGGATTCTGAGTAGCTGTTAGATTTTCATTGGAGTCATCGAGGTAGCAGCTGGCGACCTCGTCTTCTCTTTCTTATTCTACCTGTTGTTCTTTATTTTGAGACTATGTTGTCCATTTCTCCTTTTCCTTGCTTTATGTTATAGCAGCTCATGACTGAGTGACACCGGATCCGGGGTTGGAGATTTTAAATTTTGTTCCAGATATTGTTTCAAAACTTTTGATTATTAGTATTATCAGTAATTTTGTTTAAAATTGTATTTTTACTGGAAATTGAATTTAGCTCAGATAAAATGGGCGGCTTGCCTGCTTCTACGACAGGCGCCATCACGACCCCGAAATCGGGTCGTGACACAAGGCCATCGAGGACATCACCATCGTAGACAGTGTAAAAGCCATTCAAAGGCTAACCGGACGGATAACTGCCCTAGGTCGGTTCATATCGAGGTCGTCAGATCGAAGTCACAAGTTCTTTTTCCTTACTTAAAAAGAAAAATAATTTTACATGGACTCCGGAATGTCAGCAAGCATTGGAGGAATTGAAAAGGTACCTATCGAACCCACCTTTGCTCCACACCCTAAAGGCAGATGAGAAGCTATACCTATACTTGGCGGTGTCCGAGATAGAGGTAACTGGAGTATTAGTTCGAGAATAACAAGGTAGGCGTGGACATGAGATCCGAAAAACCGAATTCCGAACCGAACCAAACCGAATTAATTTGGTATTTTGGTTTATTTCGGTACAAAAAATTTGGTATTTCGATACAGTATACGGTATTGGGTTTTTGATATTTCGGTATTTCGGTATACTGAAATACCGAAATAGTTTATAAAAGACATTAATTGATGCTTGCTACAGTTATGTTTATTTGAAAATATTATGATCTTTTCTTTGTACTCATTTTGTTTGGTCTTCCTTAATAGGACTAGTACACAATATTACTTATCTTTAACAAGTAACAAAATTTAAATAATGTAGTGATTGAGTAATAATAATAGCAGTAAAACTAATATATTAATTTTGAAATACAAGTAGGAAACAATCAAGATCGTCCTTGGAGAATTTTAAAAGTTGATAAAAATACCTGCTTACACTTTCATTTTCACTGGTTTAAAGGCAAAAGATCAAGCAAAAAGTGGATCAACCATACCAGCAAAGGTTCTAACAGTTACCAAAAGCATTACAACACAAACTAAACGTTCTAGTTACTGAAAACTCCTCCAGCTACACTAGACAAAACATATACCTTTGTTGTGGTCTATGAAGCAGAAAATGGTTTAAACTGAAACCGTACCGAACCAAAATAAGACATACCGAACCGTACCGAAATATTTGGTACGGTATTTGGTATATACAATTGATAAACTAAATACCGAAATACCGAACTAAAATTCTTAAATACCGAACCGAAGTACAGAACGCCCACCCCTATAACAAGGTACGGAGTTTCCAGTTTACTACGTGAGTCGGACCTTAGGAGATGCTGAAACCAGGTATCCACACCTACAAAAATTGGCACTTGCATTAATAAGCGTATCTAGAAAACAAAAGCCATATTTTCAGTGACATCCTATATGTGTTATTACCACATATCCCCTTCAAAATATACTACACAAGCCCGAGTTATCGGGCCGATTGGCCAGATGAGCCGTCGAACTTGGCGGGTTTGATATTGAGTATCAACCCTGAACGGATATCATGTCTCAAATATTAGTGGACTTCGTGGCAGACTTTTCGCCAACCCTCGTACCCGAAGTGGAAAAGGAACTTCTACTAAAATTGGGTACATCATCGGGGATATGGACCATCTTCACGGACAGAGCCTCGAACGTGAAAGGGTGCGGGCTTGGTATTGTTTTAAAACCGCCTGCGGGTAATGTTATTAGAAAATCGATTAAAACTGCCAGACTTACTAACAACGAGGCCGAGTATAAGGCTATAATTACAGGTCTCGAACTAGCTAAAAGCCTGGAAGCGAAAGTCATCGAGGCTAAATGTGACTCTCTACTGGTAGTTAACCAGGTAAATGGAACCTTCGAAGTTCGAGAGGACAGGATGCAGAGATACTTAGAAAAATTTCAGATCACCTTACACCGCTTCAAAGAGTGAACCCTGTAGCATGTACCTCAAGAACAAAATACTGAGGCCGATGCACTTGCCAACTTATGGTCGTCGGTCGATGAAGACGAAATCAACTCGGGGACTGACGTCCAACTTTTGAGGTCTGTAATCGAGGAAGGGCACGCCGAAATCAATTCTAAGAGCTTAACCTGGGATTGGAGGAACAAATACATCGAATATTTGAAGAACGACAAGTTGTCGTCGGATCCCAAGGAATCGAGGACCTTACATACTAAAGTTGCTCGGTTCACATTAGACGAAGACGGAACATTATATAGAAGGACGTTCGATGGTCCATTGGAAGTATGCTTTGGGCCGGGAGATACTGACTATGTTTTGCGAGAAATCCACGAAGGCACTTGTGGAAACCATTCTGGAGCCGAGTCACTAGTTTGAAAGGTTATCAGGGCAGGATACTACTGGGATAGCATGGAAAAAGACTCTAAGGTGTTCTATCGAAGATGCAACAAATGTCAAAGGTTTTCACCAATGATTCACCATCTCGGTGAACAGCTTCACTCGGTCCTATCCCCATGGCCATTCATGACATGAGGAATGGACATTGTCGGTCCTATGCCATCGAACCCAGGTAAAGCTAAATTCAAATTATTTATGACTGACTATTCTCTAAATGGGTTGAAGCACAAGCCTTCGAGAAAGTCACAGAAAAAAAAGTGATCGACTTCATACGGGATCACATTACATGTCCATTCGGGATACATGCGAAGATTGTGTGTGATAATGGCAAACAATTCATCGGCAGTAAAGTAACAAAATTCCTCGAAGATCACAAAATAAAGAGGATACTACCGACGCAATATCACCCCAGTGGAAACGGACAGGCCGAATCAACAAATAAAACTATTATCCAAAACTTGAAGAAAAGGCTAAACGAAGCTGATCACGCTCAACTATGTCTTATATAAAGACTAAACGGGCACTGCAAATATAATCCGGGATATTATGCCCAGAGTCGATCCCACAGGGAATTAACGTATCAATCAAGTCTTTAGAATACGCAACTTTTACTCAATCAATTCTCTCAAGACTTTTTGAATATAAATTGGTGATTTTTTACTAATTCTACTGACAATAATAATAACTAACAATGTGTTGTAAACAATTATGATTAAGGTCTAAGG